>JAMPIV010004578.1:90000-270000 GCA_024509875.1 Oreohelix idahoensis | reverse complement strand
TATATATATATATATATATATATATATATATATATATATACGAGGGATGGTCAAAAAGTAATGCCTCGTAATTTTTAATTTCATTCAATAGGCAAGAAAACAGATAAAATTCACATTGAAATGTAGCCCCAAGTCTGAACTTCAAAAATTTATTTCTCAATGTAGTCTCCGTTATTTGTTACAGTTTTTGTCCATCTTCTCACAAGGGCATGTATCCCCGCACGGTAAAAATGTGTGTCCTTTTTCCTAAACCACTGGCGTACGGCGCGTTTAAGGGTCTCGGTGTCCTTAAAGTGATGTCCGCGAAGATCTTCTTTCAGTGGTCCTAACAGATGGAAGTCAGAAGGTGCAAGATCGGGACTGTAAGGGGGATGTGGTAATAATGTCCAGCCAAATTCTGCAATCGCATCAATGGTGCGTTTAGCTGTGTGTGGCGTGGCATTATCGTGCAACAGTAGTGCAGTTCTCTGATCTTTTAATGGGTAAAGTCGCCGAAGACGACCTCTAAGCTTCTTCAAAGTTTCAATGTAACGGTCTGCATTCACAGTGTTTCCCTGTTCCAAGAAGTCGAGAAGAATCAAACCCTTCTCATCCCAAAACACGGAGGCCATAACTTTCCCTACAGATGGTGAACTTTTGAACTTCTTTCTTGTCGGCGATGTTGTGTGATGCCATTCCATTGACTGCCTCTTGGATTCTGGTTTAAAAAAATGAACCCAAGTCTCATCACCTGTCACAATATTCGATAAAAACTCTTCTCCTTCAGTTTCGTAACGGTGCAGAAGGTTGATGGCTATGGTTTTCCTTGTTTCTTTATGTCTGTCTGTCAACATTCTGGGTACCCACCGTGCACAAACTTTTGAATAACCCAGGTCTTTAATGATGTTCTGGACACTGCCTTTACTAATGGACAACATGGAAGAAAGTTCATCCAGTGTTACCCGACGGTCACCACGAATGATGCCATCAACTCGATGAATGTTGTGTGGAGTCACTGCGGTAGACGGACGGCCAGTCCGCTTTGCGTCAGCCATTGAGGACTGACCTACTTCAGTTTCGTCACAACGATGTACCCAACAGCGGACAGTGCTAACATCCACTGCTGAATCTCCATAAACATTCTTCAAACGTTCGTTGATGCGAATTGGGGTCTCGCCTTCAGCATTGAGGAATTCTATGACATAACGTTGTTTTAACCGAACGTCTTTGGCAGCCATTTTTAAACTGTTACAGTGGTGCCACCTGTTACTGAAACAGGTTGGTAATGCTATACAGTGCAGAAGAGTGTTTGAGAAATCCTGCTAAATTTACAAATTGCACAACGATGCAGTATTTACATACATAAAAAAATAGGAGGCATTACTTTTTGACCTTCCCTCGTATATATATATATATATATATATATATATATATATATATATATATATATATATCTATATATATATATATATATATATATATATATATATATATATATATATATATATATATATAGGACGCCACCATGCGTGATGGCCGCTGACTGCTTTGACGGTTGGCGGTTATGGATCAAAGAAAAAGAAATATATATATATATTTATATATAACCACAATGCCTACATTGGAATAATACACCTGAAGAACACTAAATCATGCTCTAGTTTATTTCCACAAATAAATGCGCATGGTATAGTGTGTGTATAGACACACACACACACACACAGAGAGAGTGCAGTCCAGAAAAGTAGACGTCGCTGGGACCATCTAAAATGCTTCTGCTTATCCTAAATTTGGCTTATGCAAATTTTGCTCAACGATGGATATTTTGTGGTCAGAATAAGAAAGAAAGCATAAAGTTATTATTTTAACAGTTTCTTGCATGCATGGAGGCATATCTGGAGTCATCCTTATATGACCACCAGCTATGCACAGTGCTACAATATACATATGTGGAAGTGAACCTATGTCTGTGAGGCTAATTACATCCTCATTGACTCTTGAAATCATCCACACACTTCCAGGGATTCCCTCTGGTGAAACTTGTTGAGAACCTAGCATTGCACATTAAGCTTGGAGAAGTCACTTGAGCCTTAGGCGTAATTCTTTGACTTGGTTGACTGCATGCAGAAGGATCTAACTTTGGACCCAGTGATAGGCAGGGGGAAGCTAAGAAGTGGCTCTGTGCAGGACGTGACAATTCCTTGGGAGAGCCCATAACCAGAGTACAGTATTTTAGCTCTGCATAGTTGGAGAGCCCCCTTGGATGGCAGGAAATGCACAGAATTCCACACACTTCTTAATCCTAGCTTGGAACCAGATGTGATGATCCTTTAAATGCAAGAAACTGGAGCTCATGACTTCAACTCAACACGTTTTGGAATGTCAGAAAAGCCACAGGAAAAGCCTAGATCTACTGTGTAGATAATACCAACTTGGTATTGGCTGCTAAAGAGCGAGAAGCTCAGCATCCCTAGTTAAACAACAACAGTTTCTTGCAACTTTTTCATTGTTACAAAATCATTGTTGTATGTTTTCCACTTATAAAAAGTAAATTAAAAAAAGCACATAGTATTTGTTAGTAAAATTATTGAAAGTGCCAAAACAGTCTACATGCCACATTTTACCAATCTTGAAACCCCTACTGTGTTGTCAGAGCATAACGCAAACAAGCCCCATGTATGCAGTTCACGAATTCACATAAAGAATAGGACGACTGCTGCGTCAGGCAGTGTCATAAGAGGCAACTAATATTTGCTTCTACACAGGGCTGGTATGCCTTATTATGTAAAACAAATAGCTACATAAAACCACCGCTGCAAGAACACATGAAAATCTTTGATGCAGGATTCCTGCAAGGGGACCAACTGTGGTGGTGGCTCCATGCTCTGTTAAGATCAAACACGGCATAATAAGAAGATAACATGAAAATAGAAACTCTAAATCAGAAGAGACGGTAAACTTTCAGTTTGACATATAATGGACACATGAGAAACGACGTGAAGAATTTTTACCCCAACACCAGCAGATAACTACTTTGAGAACTCAACTTCTGTTCTGGCTTTGCCCTCTGAGATCTAGTATAAATGAAATCTTTAAAGCTTCAAACACACACACACTGCCATACTTTTCCCCATGGTAGTATCTGTCATTGGACTACCATTACTTTTTTTTTCTCTACACAAACTTTAAAATAAAAACACGAGAGCAAGAACAGCTGAAGAGAATCGTTAGCAAGAGTTACTTCCCACAACCCTTGTTTTTCAAAGCCTATGGTAGTAGTCCCTTATCATGATGTCAGTGTCCTGTACTACTTGTACTTAGACTAGGGTTATTTAAAAAAAAAATTGACTGCGGTTTCTACACTGACTTTATTTACAGCCAGGGAGGGAACAACTGTGAGTACAGAGAAATCATTTGGTGTGGTTTTAAGGACGCACCTCATTGCACATGGACAGCTCCATTAGTGCTCCAATCTCCTACATTAGATCACACAAAGAGGATCTCTGCACAGAGCACGAACACCAGTGAGAATCCTATTGTGTGTATACAGGAATCACACATTCTATAAATATTTTTGTGGTGGGTAGGTTTTTCCTAATTTTGCCAGGGCAGCGGCTGTATGGCCTACTTTTTATGATTTCCAACTGCCGAGGGATTTTTAACGTGCGCAACCTGCTCCTATTATTTGCCCTTATCTGAGAAGGCTAGGCATTCGACCTCACTACCCAGGAGACCAGGGGGATGATGGCATCATTAGGAACCACTGGTTCTGAAAAAAATCTCTATCAAACATATTCCCTGTACTGGGAAATCATTAGTAAGTTATTTCCCACAGTCCAGTTTTTCTGAAGCCAATGATTGTAGCGTCTCATCATGATGTTGTATTCTTCTACTTTGAAATATATCCAAATGGGAAGAGTGGAGTAAGTCGGGAGAGAACTGGATAAACTACCAGCAGGTCATCATTAGCCTTGGCAGAGAGTGCAGATCTTAGGGCAATGGAAAAGCAGAGCTAGAGATTAATCAGCTGTTAGTGATCATGCTGGGGATGATGACACCATTGGGTATGCTGATGGATCTGTAGTGCGTGGTAAGAAATCAGGATGGGGCTTCTCTGTGAGAATAAATGGTAGGGTTGTTGCTGAACAGAGTGGAGCCTACATGACAACAACCTCCAGCATGAGAATGGAGGTAGAGGCAGTTACTGAAGTGGCTGTCTGAAACTCCATCAACCAGGGCAGTTATATTGTCAGACTCTCAGGCCATGCTTCAGAAAGTTCAGAATGGATGGCTGCGGCAGGAATGGAAAACATCAATAGAATCCTCACGTCTTGAAGGACTAGTGTGGATCTACTGTCCTGGTCATGCAGGGGTACGTGTCAGTGACAGAGCTGACAGACTGGCCTCAAGAGCACCCATAGTGGGGACACTGGATATGGATAAGGGAGAGATACTAAGGGCAATTAATGATTGCCTTCTAGATAATGACACTGCAATGGATGACTCAACAAGGCTGAGATTGTTGGAGTTTGGCATCAAACGTGGGACTAGCAGAGATGGACGTGAAAGAGGATGCATCCGTCGTATGTACAACCAGCGTGCTACAGGTACAATTAGCATTCATACTCTTCGACATTTGCTGAGGGAGACTGAGCACCTATGGTTTTTCCCAGAGTGCATTGAGGTTGATTCTGATTAACAATAACAATACAGGTTTACACCACCTTCTGTAATTATTGTCTTCAGTTCTTCTGAGAACTTTTTGGCAGCTTCAGTATCAGCCGAAGCACTCTCTCCAGTAACCTTTAAGCTTTGAATTAAAAGGCACAAAGAAAGATATATTCGGTTCAAGATAGACACAGGTGCCCAAGGTAACACTCTACCCTTAAGAATATTCAGACAGATCATGCCTGACAAGGTGGATAAGCAAGGATTTCCCACAAGGGATGTAAAAAGTAGGAGTGGCAGGACAAAGCTAAGAGCTTACAATGGAACAAGTATAGACTGTTTCGGAGCAGTAACACTTGAATGTTTATACAGAGACTCTGAATGGACATCGTCAACATTTTAATTGGTAGATGTTGAAGGACCTGCAATTTTGGGTTTACCAATGTGCGAAAAGCTGAGTGTGGTAACTATTAACAACATTAAAGCTGACAAAAAAGAACATCTTACTCTACACGTCACTGGAGTAGATGACCTTAAACAGCGATTCCCAGAACAGTTCGACAGAATAGGCAAACTTCCAGGAAAGGCAAGATTCTTTTTAAAAGACAACGCTGAGCCAAAGATAGACCCACCTAGAAAGTATCCTATACATGTTAAACAGAAACTTGCCACAGAACTAGAAAAGATGGTGCAGAATGATGTTATTAGAAAGGTTGAAGAGCATTCTGATTGGTGTAGTAGTATCACAACCGTTCTGAAGCAGGATGGTTCTCTTCGGGTTTGCCTTGACCCAAAACACTTAAACAACAGTCTAAAGCGCTGTCCACACAAAATGCATACAGTGGAAGAGATAACTCACAGATTCCACAATGCCAAATATTTTTTCTAAACTAGATGCTGTACACGGATACTGGAGTGTTGAGATAGCAGAGGAAAGTCAACTCCTTACAACTTTTCGAACACCATTCGGCAGATATTGTTTCAAGAGACTCCCATTTGGTTTGAATGTATCACAAGACATCTTCCAACAGAAGATTGACAACATTGTTGAGCAATGTTCTGGTACAGTGGCTATTGCGGATGACATTGTAGTCTGCGGCAGGTCAGAACAAGAACACGACCGTAACTTGATTAACTTGATGCATGTAGCACAGGCCAATGGGCTAACATTCAACAGCAAAAAGTGTACAATTAAGGCAACAGAGATACAATTTTTTGGATTGCTGTACACCCAGAATGGTGTAAAACCAGACCCTAAAAAGGTTGAAGATATTCATGACATGCCAACACCAGCTACAAAGAAGGAACTGCAACAATTCTTAGGTGCTGTCAATTTCCTAGCACAATTCATACCAAATTTGTCAGCTGCTGCAGAACCTTTGCGATCTCTACTACAGAATGAAACTCCGTATGAATGGTCAGAAGACTACCAACACATATTCAACCACTTGAAGACCCTCATATCATCTGATGCATGCTTGAAATACTATGACATGCAAGCACCCACTTTTCTCATGGTTGATTCCAGTCTGAAAGGCCTAGGAGCAGCACTTTTGCAACCAGACAAAAATCCTGAAGGACACTATGCCAAAGAACTTCGTCCTGTAGCTTACGCAAGCAAATCATTAAGTTCTGGCGAAAAGAAACTTGCAAACATTGAAAGAGAAATGCTAGCTGTACGTTTTGGAATCAAACGCTTCCACACATTTCTTTTCAACCGCCCATTTACAATTCTCTCAGATCACAAGCCACTTGAGATGATTCATAAAAAAAACAATAGCTTCAGCACCACCACGACTACAAGCTCTGTTATTGGAAACACAAGGTTATGATTTTAATATTCAGTATATCCCAGGAGAGGATATAGGTCTTGCAGATGCTCTCAGCAGACTACCAAACCCCAACAAGACAGCAGATCTTACCCCAAACATCAAAGTTGATTTTGTCAAGTTTAGCGATAATCGGCTTGAACACATCAGAGAAGACACAATGAGAGATCCTATCCTTAACTCTCTCAAAGAACTGATATACCATGGATGGCCAAGCTCTATCAGGGAAGTTCCAACACACATCCGTCCATACTACTCGATGAGGGACGAGTTAAGCATCGAAGATGGTCTGATCCTTAAAGGAGATCGCATTGTTGTACCAGAAACACAACGCGATATCATCCTTAAACAGCTCCATAATAGTCACCTTGGTATTGTGAAGACACAACTGAGAGCAAAGAAAGATGTTTACTGGCCACAGATAAACAAGGACATAGAAACACTATGTAAAAAAACTGTTCAATTTGCCAAGAACATGCAAATAGGCAGTGCAGAGAACCTCTCATACCATCAGACATACCATTGAGCCCTTGGAGCATTATAGGAACTGATATTTTCTCAATCGACAATAATGACTATCTTATTATTGCTGATTACTACAGCAAATTTCCCATCATTGAGAAACTTCCACAACCCTCACCATCAGCTGTTATTGCAGACATTACAAAGAAGTATTGCAGCATGTTTGGCATCCCAGATGAAATTAGATCAGACAACGGTCCACATTTCTCAGGTCAAGCATACAGAAACTTCACTAAGGACTGGAAGATCAAACACACAACATCATCACCTAGATACCCTAAATCTAATGGTTTCATTGAGAGACAGATACAAACTATCAAGTCAATCATGAAGAAAACAAGAACAGAGGATGTACACCTAGCACTCTTGAGATGGAGAACAACACCGGTAGACAGTAAGATCGACAGTCCAGCAGAACTTATGTTTGATAGAAGAATTAAAGACCTCCTACCATCTAAGGTCCACTTCCGTCCACAACATAGAGACAGCACATATGATTAATTTCAGCATCGTCAGCAAGTTCAGAAATCCAACTATGACAAATGTGCTAAAGACTTACCACCATTATATCCTGGTCAGCATGTGACTACCTACAACCACAACAATGACACATGGTCAAAAGCAACAATCATTTCCAGAAACCCTGAACCCAGGAGCTATACTTTAAGACCAGACAGCAGCAGCAACCTCCTGAGGCGAAACAGAGTGGACATAAGAGAAATCCCACAGAATACAACAGAACAGAGAGTTCCCATGTTTTCAACAGACAATGCAGTAACTCCAGACCTTGGTGCCCCACAAAACCAACAAGCGCCAAGGCCGAAATCACAACCAACTCAAGCTAAACCAGGGACTTCCGCAGAACCACCAGCACTTTACACCACTCGTTCTGGCCGTACAGTGACACCTCCCAGCCGATACAGACAGTGACATATATATACTCACACTGATCATTACACATACTTATCCTTTCTCACATGAAACATTTCGTTGGAAATGTTTGCACACATTTTTTTTCAAAAAAGGGGGGATGTAATATGAATACATTAAAGTACGAACCACACATTGTAATATAATGCGAATCTTGACATGTACGATATACTGTAAATAAACATGGCTACAAACTGAACATGCTTTTACTGAGTGCCTTCTGAAACATGTGTATGCTTGTGTAGATGACGAGGTAATGCTTATATACATACATCATAACATTACAGTGTTCCTTAGTCTGCTTTTCTTCTATCAAAATAAATGTCTTCCTCTGCAATTTGTTCCAATAAATTGCAGTTTCGTCACAGTTTAACACTTGCTTATACGAATAACCACCTTCTGTAATTATTGTCTTCAGTTCTTCTGAGAACTTTTTGGCAGCTTCAGTATCAGACGAAGCACTCTCTCCAGTAACCTTTAAGCTTTGAAGCTGCCCTTGCCTCAAAAACCGATCAAACCACCCATGAGTAGAGACCACTTTGCTACTAGCAGAATCAACAGTAACTTCGGCAGCTTTCAAGATTCTTTCTCTCTGCATGTACGAGTAAATAGCACGAATGGTGGACACAAGCAAGTTCTACACGCGCACAATGTCTTTATTTTGTTCACCACGATCGAAACGCTTAATTAGTCCGGTTTTACGCTAAGCGTAACACCCTTACGAGCTCTCCTAGGATTCTCTGATACCTTAGGACACATCTTGCTAGCGGATGCACAACATAAATCGAGATAAAGCACAGATGCTCATAGACACAGTTCAAAGCTATGGCGGCTTGATGCTGAAATGCTGAGTGTAGTTACTGCTCGCTGCAAAACAAACGCTGAATGCTATTTTCGCGTTTTGCCTTTTTATGTAAAAGCGAAAATCGTCTTCGGATTTTTTTGGTTAGCGAAAACAGGTACTAATGTAGGTCTTTCATAAAAGCGAAGTGGTGTAAAGCGAACTTTCTAAAAGTGGGGGATACCTGTACATTGTTCGCTATCATATAATCACTTCTGTTTCTATGATCAAGTTAACGGTATGTCTCCAGTTGTGATAATGTTTTCTATGGTAATCATTTAATACTCCCCCGAGTCTGGTCATTCACAAACATATAAAGACTGATATCAAACACTTATTAGCAATGTATCGCTGCCTTTGTCAACAAATTTTGTGCTGTCGCACACATTTATGACTTGGAGTAAAGAGAACTTCTGCTTAAGCAAGACAAAATTTTAGTTGGGACTGAAAAATTACTTCGACTTATCTGACAATTCTAGTTTTCAGAGGTCGACTTAATTGGAGTTTTTTTTTTAACAAAGCCAAAGAAGACTTGGCTGGGACCTACAAAATTGCTTTAACTTACCCGAAAATCGACTTAAGCGAGTTCCGCTTCAGAATTCAAAGCTTATTTCATATAGATAATGGAAGTGTATTATGTATTTGTTGCTTAGCACATCTTCGCATGCTCACTAAGATGTGTAGTTGAAAATGTTTTTACCGGTATTATAAAAAGGTGAATATAGTTTTGAAATGAAATACATGTTAAAAAAAAAAAAGACTTTCTTAACTCTTGACATGACATTTAAGAATTTACTATTTGGTTGATAATTCTTTCCCCACTTCCGCTCTAGAGTCTCCGAGTGGAATCCAGTGTGTTAGAGACATGTAATGACTATATCTGAGGTCCTGCATTTTTAGGTGTTATAACTTGAATGGAAGAAAATGTTGACTGCCTGTTGTGTATTAAGTTGAAGCCACAGACTGTTAATCCTTTCATTTCTTCTGTAGGAAAAGTTTGGATGGCATGACCCCCTGTCATGCTGCTTGTTATATGGGCAATGTCTACTTGTTGGGCAAACTAATCGAGGCTGGTGGAGACTTGCGTCTTCATGACAACAATGGGAATAGTATGAGAGACTGGGCCTTTCAGGACCCAGATTCTCGTAAAAGGTCTAAAATGCTGGAGTTCATTGACAGAACTCAAATGTATGCAATGGCCTATAGTGGGGACAGTGCGGAAATGCTCCCAAACAGTACTGGCAGGTAGGTTTGTTGTGTGTAACCTAATGGTACATTTCATGTTCTGCTTTTGATTTCACTAACTGTTCTTAATAAGAAACTGAAAACTATATAGTTATGCATGGCCTTGCCAATACTTTATTTTTCTTCCTTCTCCAAATTCTCGCTGGAGCGTTAAGCATTGAAAACTTTTTTGGATCTAGGGACCTTCTATGTTTCCATTAGAGTGTATTTTCTTTTTTTCCCCCAGATATGGCTTCATTTTAGGGCCAACACATTTAGTGGGAGTGTCTGTTTTTGTGCCATGTTAATATAATGGTGCCATCCCTGATTTCTCTCTCCTTTTGTTGTAATTTGGTTTGGTTTGGTTTTTAAGGACTATCTTCATTGCACACGGACTACTCCATCAGTTGTTGTAATTTAATTCATTAAAGGTATTCTTAATCCCTGTCTGTTTAGTAATTGATAGCTGCATTAAATATTTTTTCATCATCAGATTTGAAGGATTTTTCTCAAGTGTCATCCCTCAAAGTTCAAGCAGTCGTCATCAATAACCATTGTTCTGAAATTAAATGGGACTGGGACATGTTAAGGAAATAAAAGCTGAAAGGCAGATCATGAAAGTCAGTATTTAATAAATTAAGGATACATTACCAAGAGGTCACCAAGAAGACTGGAGAGAAGCCATCAGAAGTAGAGAGAGTAATGGAGATCTATGCAAAGAGCATTAATTGCTTAGAGATTAGAAGAAAATAGAGGTTCATAAATTTATGAACACAACAGCTGCTTGATATATGGGACTAAAGTGGTGACTTTCTGTAGTCAGTTATATTTGAATGATAGATTGGATGGAACAGGGCAAAATAACCTTTAGCAGACTATAAATATAATAGAAGCAACATACAAAAGAATGCAAGACACAAAAGCTGAATACCTCTAGCTTTGAAAAAAAAAAAGTATTGCCACGCACAAGATGTTGGATTGGAAGATGCTATTCAAGGTCATTCACCGAGATAAAATAGATTAATATTACATATTCCATCTCAGCCTTATCTAACTCTTGTTCTAATTAATCTCATGAGAGAGAATATATTTTTTAATTGGGGAAAACGTACCTGACAGGTCTGTAGAGTTAGCAGATTTAGATGTTCATAATCTGGTCCAGGAAATAGAAGCACTGAAGCTTATGTTGTCCTTCATACTTTGAAAAACCTTTGAATATCATCTTGAAATTCCATGCGTGAGTTACTGGATTTTTAAATTTCCAAAAATTGCTTTACACATATTTTTGACGATGCCAGTCACAGTGGGCATCAGAGGAAAAAAGCTTTTCCAAATAATGCTCCAAGACAGATTCACCTGCCTTGCAATATTATTTATAGAATGTGATAAAGCAAAAAAAATTTGACATATTGAAAGAGTTAGTGTCATAGTCGACATATGCGTTAATAATTGCGGTCATCTATTATATATATTAAAAAATGACGTCATGGAGATAGCCTCCATGAAGTGAGTCCAGAAAGAATTAGTGGCGGAAATGACGGGGTCTGGTTTCTTAGTGATGGTAAAACAAGGTCTAAAAAAATGTTGATACAACTAAGTTACTAGGTTAGACAAAAAAGCAGCTTAGCTTCAAGATACTGAATTGAGGCAGTCTCTCCGAGGTTGTCAACTGTGATGGTTCCATAGTTTCATACCTCCAATATTTGTGTTGAAGTGAAGTAGGGTCTATATAATCCCTCTACGGACTACCAGAAGTGGTCAGTGACTACTGAGTCATTGGGGACCTTGTATGGTCTTTCCGATTGAAGCATGGAATATATAAAGGACTTGTGTTCAAGAGATACAGGTTTTGTTCAGATATGTCAACAAGTGAGTACCCAGTTTTTCTTAGACTCCACAGGCTGTCTCATTAGTAAGAATTATTATAGCAGAAATGTAGATGACCTCTAGACTGGGAGAAATATTGTTTAGAAGATTTGACCAGACGTTTCAAGTACCAGGCTTAGACATTTGAGCATAAAACTTGGACTATATGCTTCCTCAAGTCCCAATAACAGAAGTACAAAGAAATTATATTCAAAATTAGACCTGAACGAAAACTCATAGAGGAAATGATGACCATCGTTTATCAAGACGTCCAAAAAACTATATAGGAATTTACTTCACCAATTGATCACATCATTTCATGAATTTTGCCTACAAGAAAAAAAAGGAAAGACGATTCCTGAGATTAAAAGCAAATAAAGAAAACAAATTTGTACTTATACCAATGATTTTTACATGTTGAAAACTCATTCGATTGAAGATTTTTCTGTTTCTTTCAACTTGTCAATTGAAATATTAAATCCGATAATTTAATCACTACACTTCGAAGTTAGAAAATGCCCTATAATAGATCAGAGACTGGCCAATTATGGCAGATACGACATGTCAAAATATAGCATATATAGATACTGTTTTTAAAAAAAATACAATGTCATAGCATACATTCCTGATATCTGATCTGAAATAATTATAAATCAAGGAGGCTCCATCAGAATAATCCAAATTGGGCCCTGCAATTACTGAGGCTGGCCCTAGCAGCAGGGATGCGTCTCGTCAACATTCCCTTTTGCTAGCTATGGATTGGGTTGTGAAAGTATCGGCCAAGACAGAATTCAGTGGTTCCCTGTCAGGGTTAGATGGTTATTTGGTTTTGCATATGACCTAGCTCTATTTTCTAATGGCATGGCCGGATGCAAGGCAGCATGAGAGTGCTTGATAGGATGTCAGGGTGGTTGGGCTTGGGGATGCACAGTGAAGAGATTGGGATTGTGAGAATGGTGGTGGGGGACCCTTACAGAGTCTACTGAATTCTATACCTTCACAACCCAATCCTATAGCGAGCAGGAAGGGAATGTTGACAGAGGCTTCCCTGCTGCAAGGTTGGCCTCAGTAACTTGTATGGAAATAGAAGAAATTGGGTCAGGCGCAGAAGTTGGAGTCCTCAACTTGGATGTCAAGTTGGTCCTATTGCATGGCTTTGAGAAATGGAGAACAACGGAAATGGTATCCAAGAAGTTGTGTACTCTTATGGATGGGTGCTTGCATCAAATTGAGGGTGGGGAGAGATTGAGGTGGTATGACAGGATTACCAGTGTGGAACTGGTGATGGGAGCTGGACAGGTGGGTGGGCATACTTCAAGGCCTACTGATTTAATTGCAGGGCAATCCTTGTTCTGGAGTCCCTGTGGTGAAGGGAGACTGAGAGGCACAAGGAGAAGAAAACTTCTCATGGAAGGGACATGGAGGAGGTGGAGACTTTGGGCACAGAACAAGAGGACTTCGTGTGAATTTTATAAGAAATTACAATTTTCAAAGTCAAAATGACCTTTTTAGAATGTGTTCTGACTATTGAAATTGTTAAATTTAGGTTCAGGGGAGGTTAATCTATCAGAAACTAACAATGCCAGTTTTCATAATTGTTTACTTTTAACAACAATCCAGTGCTGCTCCTTCCTTTAAAGGTGAATTCTTTTATGACGTGGTCACCACATTAACAAAAGATGTATGTTCTTAGTTTGAAGTCTGGTCATCTTTTTCAGACGCAGACCTCATAAACAGACTTCAGTGATGGAAATAATGATGATGAAAACAGGCAGTGACCAAAGCATTGAAAGCCTTAAGCGGATTAAAAGCACAGGCTTTGGGAAGGTCAGTGATTTTTGTATTTTATCGCATTCAGTAATTCCTATGTCCTACACTGTGCATTCATTTAGAATGTCAGTTTCAGGATGAACAGAGTTTGCCTTCAGATCTCTCCAACCAGTTTTTAACTGTGCTTCATGTTCACATGACAAATAAATTGGGCTGTTCAACACAAATGCACAATCTGTTGTACTCTACAGTTTGGAAATGTCTCTAAGAATATCATGTCCAAACTTCAGACCTTCACTCACAGATGCCATTGCCACATCTTCTATTTCAGGTGATATGATGTATTAACATCCCAAACCCAGAGAAGAGAACCAGATAACAGCTGATGCTTCTAGAAAAAGAGAAAATGGAGATGGGCAGGACTTACCTTCAGAAACAAGAAAGCAGTATAACTAGACATGTAGGACTTACTTACCCTAAAAAACAACAAAGCAGTACAACTAGACATGACCTTTACTGGAACAAACAAGGGAAAAGAAGAGTGAAGAGGATAAAGAGAATCTGCAGAAGAATGATAGAAGAAATCAAAGCAACCCAATCCAAATAGGCGAAGCTAAAAGAAGAAGACTTAAAATAAAAGTTGATGGTGATCAATAGTTGTAGTCTATGTTCCAAAGGAAATGAAATGGGATAATGATGACTCATAGTTTTAATGGTTTTATAAAAGTCGTTCAGAAAAATTTGTCTGATAATTTATTTTTCTGACAAATGTTACAAAAAAATAAAACGTCATTTTTGTGTAGGAATATGGGCATGGGCAACAGCTTGACCTCTATTCAAGTGCCCAACCTCATGCCACTGAGACTATGTTTCGGGGGTACGCTCCTATAGTCAGAAATGACTGAAAAGGAAGATAAATAGATAGAGTCAATACATTATTTGCAAGTCTTGCATTTTGACATTCTGACATTTTCAACAAACTGGGAACAAGGACCTGTACCCATCTCAAGAGAAAAAAACTCAGAACTATTGGATCAATTTTGATACATGTTAATATTTAAGACTTTGGTATAAATTGTTCGACCAGTTTCAAATTTGATTGGAATCGGGTAAGAATTAAGGGCATTTGAGTAGCTAGTATAGCTTTAATTTTGATGCCATATTTTAGAGAAATGCATCCACTAGTCCACTGTTCTCTGTTCTCACTCAAAAATTGTTAACGCAACCAATTTTAAGCAGTCACATTATTTCATGTAGCATGAAGACCACTGTTTGTGTTCTCACTAGAATGTTTGATGTGAGCTGATCATGTATTAGCTTTCACAATTTAGTACCAGCACATATAATATGTTAAATATTGACAAGGTTTCAATTTGATTTATGGAGTCATTGTCAGATATTGAGAGTTAAATGTCTTAGTTACTAGAATCATGGTTGTTAACTTGAGCTGATGTACTTAAACTGGAGTCGGACTTAAGTCACCACAACTACTCAACTCAGGTTTTTTTTATTTTTATTAGCAACTCAGTTCAAAACTTGTTAAATTTGGCAAACCAACTTCGCTGTCTTTATTCAAAATGCACTCATATGGAGACTTTGAAAATAGCGTTTAAATTTGTGAATAAAAGCCGTTAGTATATAAAGTACTAAAAACAGACATTATTATTTTTAATTATTATTTACAGAAATTGATGTCACTGTTCAAATAAAAGCGGTTGTGACTATAAACAGTTTTATATCAAAAATGAGACTCAACGGGATTTGAGTTGAAAGCTACTGTTAGGGATTTAAGACTCGACTTGAGACTTATACTAAGAGACTTTAAAATATATTTGAGTCTTGGAAGGAGGAACTTAAGACAAATTTGCTAATGATCAGCAAAGTGAATGCACCTGTATTGTGTTACACAAACTGGCATATTTCTTTCTTGTTAAATTATAGCAATGAAAATATTAATGCCACAATTAAACCTTATGGAATATAGTTTTTTGTTTAACAGGAAAGAATACATTTTGTATCAGTATGTCTTGCTCCAGTGTAAGTTTCTTTCTAATCTGTCCTTATAGCTGTACTCTGGTGGTTCTATTCTTAAGGTCGTCACCAATCCATTGGTACTTTCTTTCACACACACACACACACACCAATTCTTTGCAGTTTGACTTTCAGTCCCTCTTTCCACATCTACCCAAACCACCAGCATGTGTTTTTTCTCTTGGAAGGCATCTTCGATTTCCTGAGCTATATACGGGATCTGATTTTTGGTGGATCTATGTAGCTGAATCCTGCTTGTTAAGGGGTTAATAGGTGTTTTTTTTTTTAGGTGCCTCATGAATCGTATTAATCTTGCGATCCATCAGTTTACCTACACAGCTTAGTAGACTGATTGGTCTGAAGACATTTGGTTCTTTCAGGTTTTCATCTTTCTTTGGTATAGGTATCAGTATGGCTTCCTTTCATGCCTGCGAGACAATACCTCTTTTTCAGCTGTAGTTTAGAACTGCTAGAAGCTTCTTTTTTGCCTTTGTGCCCAGACCTATTCACATTTCATTTGTTATTCCATCTTTTCCTGGTGATTTCTTTTTCTTTAGTGACCTTATTGCCTCTTTCATTTCTACTGTTGTGGAACAGTAGTAAATGAGAATAGTGTGGGTAGGGAATAGGAAGATGTATGGGTTATTTATTGTAGTAGCTCATTGTGTTCACTGGTGTGAATGATTTATGTGTGATGTTTGGCAGAAAGAGTTCTGGTCACTGTTTTCATATTTTAGGTGAGTGAGTGAGCTCTAACAGTGAGTCAGCTGGGATAGGTAGAGTTTGGGCAGTCGGCTGAGAGATTCGGATGTGTAATGATGTGTTTTCAAGTAGAGTTGTGATTATAAGAGAGGTGCTGTTTCTGTGGGATTTGAGCTTATTTGTGAGCTGGATTAAGTGCTCTAGTGGTACGAGAGCCAAGAGATGTTTTGAGTATGGGCGTGGGTGCAGATACATAGATGCACAGCCCATAGTTTTCTGGCTCATGTGGTGATTGGCCAGCCGTGACTTTTGATGTAAATGTACTGTCAACGTAATAAATCATGGTACTGTTATACTCAACGTGTTGTGCTATGACCTATTTATGTTCCTGTGCCAGTTTGCTGTGCTGAAGACATATACCCTAGAAGAGCCTATGAACCAGGGCATATGGTGGGTGTTAAACATCTAACGACACCCATTGTAACATCTACCATTGTCATTTTTGCCATCATATGTTCTTCAGGTGCAATATTTGTGTTGTAGTTAATTAACTGTTCATCTATAATGACATTCTTTCTGTCAGCAGGGACATCAATGTGATTTGCACTAGCAAAGTATTGTATAAATGCATTTGCACCTTTTTTCCCTGTAAGCACATCATCATCTTGTTTAATTGTGATTTGTTTGTGATAAAAACCTTCATTGTTAAAGGCTGTAACTAGTTTCCATAGCTTGTTGCCTTCTTTATCTAAGTTCAAATGCATGGAGGCACATCTGGAGTCATCCTTATATGACCACCAGCTATGCACAATGCTACAATATACGTACGTGAAAGTAAACCTATGTCTGTGAGGCTAATTACATCCTCATTGACTCTTGAAACATTCACACACTTTCAGGGATTCCCTCTTGGTGAAACTTGTTGAGAACCTAGCATTGCACACTAAGCTTGGAGAAGTCACTTGAGCCCCAGGCGTAATTCTTTGGCTTTGACTTGGTTGACTGCATGCAGAAGGATCTCACTGTGGACCCAGTGATAGACAGGGGAAGCTGAGAAGTAGCGGTTTGCAGGACGTGACAATTCCTTGGGAGAGCTCAGAACCAGAGTACAGTATTTTAGCTCTGCATAGTTGGAGAGCCTCGTTGGATGGCGGGGAGTGCACAGTATACCACACACTTCTTACTCCTAGCATGGGACCAGATGTGACAATCCTTTGAATGCAAGCCAGGCTGGAGCTCATGACTTCAGCTCAACACATTTCGGAATGACAAAAGCCACAGGAAAAGCCTAGATCTACTGTGTAGATAATACCAACTTGGTATTGGCTGCTAAAGAGCGAGAAGCTCAGCAGCCCTAGTTAAACAACAACAACAACAAATCTAAGTTCAAATTTTATGTTTTTTTTCTTTCCAGCTGTCTTTTTTTGTTTGATTTAATGTTCTTTGGTATTTTGTAGTGGTGGCTTTGAGTAAGATGTTTGCTTCAATTGTTTGTTTTCTTTTTCTGCTGTGTTTCTGGCCTCTGTTACTTCAGCTTCAAGCTGTTGGATTTCTTCAGTCCAGTAAGGTTTGTAATTCTTTCTTACCCCTCTTGGAATAGATTCAATGGCTGCATGAAGTTAGGCTTTGTTAAGGCTTTCAACTATAGTTTTATATTGCTGCTGCAGTTGTTAATGGTTTCACAAAACCTGTCTGTTAAAGCTGCAAAACTGTCCCAGTTAGTTCGTTTATTGTTCCATTAGGGCAGTAGTTTTATTTCCTGGGGAACAAATTCCATATTTTTGACCAGCTTTATTGACTTATGGTCACTACCTGCTAGCTGATCAAGGACGTCTATCAATTTTGTGTATATCATCCCCTGTGGAAAAAGCTAGATCTGGAGTGGAAGTAGTGTTCCTTCTGGAGTAAAAACTGGGTTTGTCATCCAGTCTGTTGATTAGTTGAACATTTTTATCTATTTCTCAGTCATCCACCTTGTCTCCCTAGCTGTCGGTATCTGGGTATACCCCATCTTTCAGAGTGACTAATAAAATCTCTGACAACAATGCAATTTGAGCCCTTTATTTACATGCAGGAAAGTGACAGGTCTTTGGTGGGCCATACAGATTGAAAATATAGATGCTCACTTTCTTTTTGTCACAAGATGGATTTTGGGGCGACCCCTTCTCGATCTCTTTTTCACTCCGGCAATACTCATTTCAATGTTGTCAGTACTGATTGCCTGGAATTTCCGGGTCGACACATTTCTTTCTGCTCGTATCAAGCAGATATTTGATATTGTCAAAACGTTTGACACTTCTTGTTTTGTGATAAGGCATCACATTTGCTAAGCGTGGCAAAGCTTTGCTGAGTTTAGGCCAGGATGTGCGACAGATAAGAGATTACTCTTCTGTACGACACATTCTGGACAGTCAAGCATGACATAATCGTTTCCGTTACACCTTGTTACAAAGAGATTACTTTACATGAAAGTAATAATTTGTTACATATGACACACATTGTCACAAATGTGTTTGTGAGTTTGTACACAAGGGATTGGATATTTTCATGCCATTTCATGCCAAGTAACCTCTGCATTACGTTCAAAATTTTTTCATTTCAGGAATATTTTGAAATTGCCTCCACCCAACATTTTAGTTTGAAATGATTGGAGCTTTTGCTTAGCTTTATAACAAACAGATGAGGGGGAGGACAGTGAATATAACCTGGTGTTTTTCAAGTCTAATTCACTGTGAGAAATTGCTTGCCGAAGATGACACAACCAGACCTTGCCGGAAGTTAGAATTCAGAATTCCATTTTATCATGCCAGACCTTTTCTTGGAGAATCTTGACGGACTTACAAAATGCCCAGGAAATCTCTATCATTTAACAAGAAATCCGGGACTGAGGAAACTGAACACATGGAGTCAGAGAGGGAATTAAAGTTAAAATTAACGACCGCAAGTACACGTGTAAAAAGGCATCGGCAAGTGCTTTAACTTCATTCATCTGAGCAAAAAGCCTGTGAGCCAGGATTGGCGTATGTTGTCATTTTACATTCTATATTTTCATTACTAACATGTGAACTAATATGTATATATTACCATGTAAATATTAATATGTGAAAATCGCTAGTGGATGTCCCAGTCATTTGAGGTTGGCAACCTCAGCGCATAGAATGATGATTTCACGAACCACCACTGCTCAGGCTGGCGACTGCTTTATTGCTTGTTTCTTAAGGAGATCTAAACACATCAGTAGTCCCAAGTTCCGTAGGGAGCAGGGAGGTAAAGATGAAAGAAATGATGTACATTTTAATTTTAATACTTACAGTTTCAAACCAGTGTAAATGTTGATGTTAACATATTCACTTTAAAATTAATGGAAGTTTCAAACTTTTAAAATCAGTGTAAACATAAATGAAAACATATTAAATTTATATTGTGAACACTTCAATCAGTGGAAATGTAAATGTAAACATGTTCTATCTGTACTATTAACCTTTTCATTTAAATGTAAAGTAACTATAAAATCTATTCAGTTTAAATGTAAAGAAAGTTTTCTCTCGAGGACTAAAGTTAATTCTCATCGAGGGTAAATTCTGAGGTAGAGGGATGGTGGAATAGGAATAGGAAGACACATAACTATGTGTCTGGAAACTCAATACTCAGGAGAGCGTTTTGTTTCTATTTCTTATACCATAGTTGGTGGTGGTACCAGTTGAAAGGTACTATCTCTGGAACAAGAAGGGAACAGTGGTCTGAGCTTTAAGACGAGGGACCAACTTTGTAGACTCTCCCTGACACTCCTGGGAACGAGCTGCACCCTACATCCTTGACCAGCGACGAGCGTTATCAGGGATCAGTCCATCAAGAGCCAACCCAACGGGAGCAGAAACAACCACTGGCAGCTAAGTGCAATATATAAACTGCCACGTGAACATTTTTAAGAAAAGATTCTATCATCCTCCAAGGATGAACATTTTCTTTTAAACTATTCAACTTTTTTTAAACTGTTAAACTGAAGTGATTATTAAATTTTGTTACCTGTAATTATACAAGTTTAACTTCGATTTAATCATTTTGAATGTACTGCATGTTTGTCTCAGTCAATTTACTAAATACACTCTAAACTGAGCTATACCAGAATAATAAGAATTCCACTGAGTAAATCAGGGGTGGGGGCTTGACGAGCTGAAAATAATAATTGCTTAATCCTTCACAAAAGTTGTCGGCAGATCATAGAATTAACGTGCTCCGACAATGCAGCATTGTTTTTGCTTTTCTGAATATGTTGTGAAAACTCCTTTGGGATAGAAGCGTCATTACCCTTCCATCTACATCTCTGCCAAGAGTAATCTTGTTCGAAGGTAGACACAGGATTCGTAGCGACCTGGAAAAACCTTGAAAAACCTGGAAAACGGAAAAAAAAATTCCAGGCCTTGAGGAGGCAAAGAGTTTTATCAGAATCAGTTACAGAACAAATGGAATGTAGAACATCCAGGGCACACACAGAATTATGCTTACTACCAGCTCCACAGAAGAGAACAAGTGGTAATCTTCAGACTCTGCACTGGCCACAACAGATTGAGATACCATCTATTCAACAAGCTAAAGATAGGAACTACCGATCAGTGTAACTGTGGCACTGATAAAATGACTGCTGAACATCTGCTTCAAAGTTGCCCCTTATATGTGGAACAGAGAAAGTGCATATGGCCAACGCCAGCTCCTTTAGTGGAAAAGCTTTACGGGGATTCAAATAGCCTCAAACTGACTACTGCTTTCTTTGAGAACATTCAAGCGGACGTCTGAGAGTGTACGAAGAAGAAGAAAAGCCTGGAAAAATGGCTAAAAGCCTTGAATTTCCCGCATCGGACCTGGAAAAAAATTACAAATCGAAAGTTGTCCATTATTAGATAATTGGTGGTATTTTTCGTTAAACTTCAGTTACCATAAAATGTTTACTTCCCTTTGCGCACTAAATCCATTTCCAGATGTTTTCAGCGGTTTGTGCTTTCGACGATTTGCGTTTTCGGCGATTTGCGTTAATGATGTGCACGCAGATTTATTTTTAGCGCTCGCGTCTGTTACTCGAAAACTACTGGGAAAAAATTGATTTATAACCTCAGACCTAAGGGTCTTTTATATTTGGACATGCACCCTAATATAACCGACTATGTTGAACGGGACGCGCCTCGCCAAAACGAGGCAAAACTTTAAAAAAAAAAAACACCAAGAACTTGTCTCTACGCATTCAAGTTGTATTAAATCGTTCATTTCAACTGAGGTAAGTAATAAATTCTAGTGGCTGGGAATGTGAAGGTCTGATGCTGTTCTTACAATGCATATGACTTTTAACAGATAAAAGTCAATTAAATATATGTTAAAGTCAGTTATATAACTGGAACCACCAGGCCTTTACACCCATCCACTTTATTATTCTTGTTCAGAGTTTCTTCTTGATTTTTATTTTATTTTAGCGTATAAGCATAGGGCCTAATTGTTATTGTCCCTATTTACAATGATTTGTTAAATGTGATGCCACTTTCTCATTTCGGCAGTTGTTCATATTATTTGGAATTGAAAACAATATACAAGGGGATTGACATAAGTCTTGGGCCTGACCATGAAGGACATGTCACAGAGAGCTGAAATTTTGTATAGTGTTTATTCCTTTTCAATATAGCCACTGTCTGAATTGACACACTTCTGCCATCTCTGCTTGACCCTGAAAAGACCTTGGGAGTAGAACATCCTATTTTTCAAACTAAACCAGTCATCACATGCCAGTATAACCTCTTCATCGCTGTCAAAATGATTTCCTTTTAGCTGTTTTTTAAGATTTGGGAATCGAAAAAGTCTGATGGAGCCAAATCTGGAGAATATGGTGGGTGTGGAAGTATTTCAATATTCAAATCGTTGGCTGCTAGCTGCACAAGCCGTGCTTTGTGAGAGGGCGCGTTGTCTCGAAGCAAAGGAAGATTTTGAGTGCGCGTTATCCCTCATTTCCTGGTCACAACCTTTCTTAGTTTTGTGAGAAGATCTGCATAGTACTGTCCATTAACTGTGTTGCCACAAGGCAGATAATCTTTCAAAAGGACACCTTTGCCGTCCCAAAAAACAGTCAGCATCACTTTTCCTGCAGATTTCTGCGCCCTCGGCTTGACAGGTGTTGGGGAGCCCGGGGTTGTCCATTGCATGCTGGCAATTTTGGATTCGGGGTCATAATGGTGTACCCAAGTCTCATCTACTGTCACCACGGTCTCCAAAAAATGTAGGTGTTTTTCCAAAACATCAGAAATTTTATCACAGCTCTGGCCTCCTTCGTTTCCATTTCTTTTGTCAAATCTTTGGAGCAGCAGATCCGGTCAATAGGGTACATTGCGCCGTGCACCGTAGCGGGATAACTCATTGAAGAAACAAACGCGTACTTTACACATTCAGTGCAAATATGATGAACTTTAAATGTGCCAAGTTTCATCTTTCTCCTGTGACTCCTTCATGGTCAGGCCCAAGACTTATGTCAGTCCCCTTGTATATCCTAATTATAACCCATTAGAGGTTGAACGGGATATTTTTCTCCATTAATTAAAAAAAAAAAGTAGCCTAATAAATTCATTTATCTCATTTATAAAACATATTTACACAAGTGCAGTTTATAGATAGGCCTACTGCACTTGCGTCTGTGATTTATAATGTAGGCCTATTTACAGTTTTATTTTTAACCATGGCCAAAATTAGTGTTTGAATGAAATTTCTTGGTTTACAAACTGCTTACGGGAATACGTTTGACACAGTTTAAGATGGTCAGGAATAGAAATTGATGGCAATTCCATATCCTATAGCCTACCCTGTTATCAGACCATGTCCTACTGTTCATTTCACCACATTTTTTGGAAATAAATATATTTTGAATGCTTTTTTATTATATTTATGATGAAGAGACATATCCCGTTCTCCTCTGCAGGGTTATAATTAGGATATGCCTAGGCCTGCATGTTTTCAATTCCAGTTAACATGAATAACCGCCGATACATGAAAGTGGCATCACATCTGTCAAATCACTGTAATTAGGATAAATGAAAATTACCAATTTTGTGCATATTAGACCTATGTTATTTAACTGATTCCGTACGCAAGATCTTTTAAAAGACGCAATGGCCGACCGCTGTGACCGCAAGATCTTTTAAAAGACACTGATTTATTTCGTTGTTTCTTTCTATTCTGATATTTATACTGCCTGGAATTTATCTCTTACGGAAGTAAACACAAAACTGGGCAAATTTCAACAAGCTTCAACGTCTTTTATTTGCGTTTGAAGGGATTTTTTCACATTTATCTTGATTTTTAATCGTGTTTTGTCGTATCGCCATAATGGCCGAAAAACACACAGGATATGTTATTAATATGTGAACAGTGAACAAACTGTGTGATCAACCATAACTTTCTTACTTTTTCTGTGTTTCTAAATGGATTACCTGCACAAAGAGTGCAGCGAAACTGTATTGTGATAACAATTTATGTTACAAGCCTTACGTAAGTCGAAAATTTTTGTTCAAAATTTCAAGTTATCTTTTTTCCGTGTACATGTTATCTGTTATAAAATAAACATAACATAAAATTAGCTAGAAAGGCATATGGATTTATATTGTTCATCCAATGTACTTTGATATATAATATGTTATACTTAACTCATGATTAGACACACATTGTCAGTAAACGTAAATTATGTATGTGTAAATTTTTGGGGCTTAAAAATAATTCCGTCCAGAGCTGAAAATAATTACGTATGGAAAGAGTTGAAATTAAAAAAATAATTAAAAATTTTTTTTTTTTAAATCGAAACAAACAGAAACGATAAAACAAAACAAACCCCAACAAAAAAAATCAAACAAAAATAGTAAAGATGGGGAGGGGGTGTGTGTGTAAAGGCCTGATGTTTCCAGTTAGATATTTAATAGATTTTCACTTATCATAAGTGTTATAAGGATATCATCATACCTTCACCCTCCCATTACTATATATTAACTTTTGTTCTAGTTAAATATTGTTTGACTATATTATTCATGCGTTTAGAACTTTGACTTGGTAAATTTACATAGGTTAGGCCTACTCATAAGTTATTTGTGTGTTCCATTTTTTTTTTTTTTAAACAGAAAAGAACACAACTCCAAGGAGCAGTTTTTCCCTCAGAAACATCAAAACCATCTAACACTACTCTCTCGGACACGTCAAAAACGTCTAACACTACTAGGAGACCTACAGATGTGACATCATTAGTGACCAAGGAAGAAACTCTCAGAGCTGAGATTATTTGGACTCTTTTCAGTGAAAAGTCACCATAGTTTTAATTCAAATTTCATACACAACAAGGGACATATTCTCTTCTGTGGTAGTTTTTATTCAGCCTTCAGCTTTATTTCAAGACCTGAAATTCAGATTGGTGCATTTGGAACAGTAGCTGAAAATAGGAAGCATTTTCCTGTAGCACTGAAGAAAAAACAACTCAAATTGAAAAAGACAAATCATCCTGTGTTTTGTGCGACAGAAGATAAGGCATGCCGACAGTCACCTGGCATGATACAAAAAGATTTAAACTTATATCTACTGTTCACTCCAATGATAATATAAACAAGACAGTTAGAAAGACAAATTCTTTAGGGCAGAACAATTCAGAAGCCAGTGCTTGCAGAAAAATACAGCAAAAGTATGGGAGGTGTCGACCACTTCAGCCAACTAGGTGCAAGCTACCCCTACCCACACAGATCCTATTTTTATATCATTTCTTAGTTGAAACTGCCCTGGTCAATGGGCACATAACCTACAACACTGCCAACTCTACAAAAAAAGATCAAAGCAAAGATCAGGATGTCAGTATGACTCTTATTGAACCTGCTATTCTTCGACGCATTGTGACACCTTCAAAACCACAGGTCACAACAACACGACTTACTGAGCACCACTTCATTGATAAATATGAAAGGGCAAGGTACAAACCAGACTGTAAAGTATGTAAGGCTGCAGGGAACAGAAGCCAGACTTGCATGTACTGCCCAGATTGCAATGTACCTCTATGCCTGATACCCTGCTTCAAGTTATACCACACAGTCAAGGATTATCAACGATCCAGACAAAGACTATGGCAGAGGCCTACAGCTGCAACTTCAACCCCAGTTAATGAAAAAAGCAGCTCAGACTCCAACTAGAGGTACTTAACTACTCAAACATTTACAAACGCTCATTGTCAGATGCCACAGACGCAGAATACATTCAAAAAAGACAAACACGAAAAATATTTTTTTTTTTGCATTTTATTCACAATTTTATTAGCCTTTTGTGTTGATGTACATGGTTAATCGTTAAATCAGTACATCAATCAAGCTTATTTTATTCATTACCATCCATGTCACTAACATTTTATTGCACTGACGTTGAACAAATTCACTAAAAACTGGAAAAAGATGTCTGTTTTTCAATCTTTTATGAATTTAAAAAAAAAAAAAAAGTTCTTTTTAAAGAAATCTGCAATAATAATAATAGTAATAGCCCCTTCAGTCATAACTGACTATGGGAATGCGCCCCTGAGGTGACAGCCCTCAGCTGCTTATTTTCCTGGTGCTCCTTTCGACGTTTTCTCCTCACCTCTGCTTCTTGTGTGAGCCTCTCTTCGCCCAATCTAAGGTGGCGCCGTAAATAGCATCGCCACTTAGTGCGATCGGCAGCTTCATCCTCCCATGTTGCTGGATCCATGTCCAGTGCCCTCATATCTCTCTTGCACACATCTTTGAACCTCAGCTGTGGTCGCCCAACTGTTCTCTTGCCATCTGCTAATTGTCCGTAGAAGATATCTTTTGGGATGCGACCATCTTCCATGCGGCGAACATGGCCAAGCCAGCGAAGTCTGCGCTGTCTAAGAAGCGTATACATACTTTGAAGGCCAGCACGGGACAACACCTCGACATTTGTCACTTTATCTTTCCACGAGATGCCGAGGATGCGGCGTAGACACCGCAAATGGAAGGTATTGAGCCTTCTTTCTTGCTTAGCATAGGTCGTCCAGGTCTCGCTGCCATATAGGAGTGTGCTGGTGACGCAGGCATTATATACCGCAGCTTTGGTCTTCATTGTGAGTTTAGAGTTTCCCCAAACACGCGATGTGAGGCGGGCAAAGGTAGCTGCAGCTTTGCCAATGCGGCTGTCGATTTCTGTATCCAGTGAGAGTTTGTCATTGATGGTAGACCCTAGGTATGTGAAGTGGTGCACCACTGCCAATTCATAGTTATCGATAGTGATAACTGGTGCAGCACCCACATCCTGACTCAGCACATTCGTTTTCTTTAGACTTATTGTGAGGCCAAAGTCCTTGCATGCTTTAGTGAAGCGATTCATCAAGCTCTGAAGCTCCTGTTGGCTTTGAGTGATGACTGCAGCATCATCAGCAAACAACAAGTCTCTTATAGTGACCCTTCTGATTTTTGTTTTTGCCTTCAGCCTTGAAAGATTAAATAGACGGCCATCTGACCTAGTGTGAAGGCATATTCCTTCAGTTGCATCTCTGAATGCATGTCTCAAGAGTAAGGCAAAGAAGATTCCGAAGAGGGTCGGAGCCAGAACACAGCCTTGTTTAACGCCACTTCGTATATCAAAGGGCTGTGACGTGCTTCCAGCATATTGGACTGTTCCCTTCATGCCGTCATGGAATGACTTTATCATTTCCAGCATTTTAGAAGGGCAGCCTATTTTCAGGAGGATTTTAAAGAGTCCATCCCTACTAACTAGGTCGAATGCTTTTGTGAGGTCTATAAAAGCAATATATAATGGTCTTTTCTGCTCTCTTGATTTTTCCTGAAGCTGGCGGAGAGAGAAGATCATGTCTGTTGTTGATCTGCCAGCTCGGAATCCACACTGTGACTCTGGATATATGCGCTCAGCTAACTTGTGTAGTCGCATTAAGATGACTTTGGCAAAAACCTTACCAACAATACTAAGAAGAGAGATGCCTCTGTAGTTATTGCAATCACTTCAGTCTCCTTTATTTTTATACAGTGTTACAATCTTGGCATCTCGCATGTCTTGAGGAATAGTTGTCTCTTCCCAGCACTGGCACAGCATCCTATGCAGGTGATGTAATAGCGTGCTCTTACAGCATTTGATTAAATCAGGAGGAATCCCATCACTGCCTGGTGCTTTGCCAGAGGCCAAGCTATCAATGGCCTTGCTGAGTTCCTCTAATGTTGGTTCGGCATCCAGCTCCTCCATAGGTGGCAGACTGTTGACACCATCAAGGGCTGTAGGCGTAACGGTATTGTCTCTAGCGTAAAGCTCAGAGTAGTGCTCGACCCACCTCTCCATCTGCTTACCCTTATCGGTTAGCTTCTCTCCGCTGATGGTTTTTAGCGGTGCCGTCTTACTTTTATGGGGGCCAAGTGCTTTCTTTATACCGTCATACATTTGTCTAATGTTGCCTGTTTGCGCTGCGATCTGGATGCTCTCACTGAGCTGGAACCAGTAGTCATTTGCACAGCGTCGAGCAGTTTGTTGAACTTTGCTTCTTGTAGCCCTCAGGATCTGTAGGGTTCTGGCACTCGGTGAACGTTTGTATTCATTCATAGCACTGCTCTTAGCTTCAATGACAGGTGCCATCACATCTGATGAAGCATCAAACCAGTCATTTGACTTTGCTGTTTTCTTACCAAAGGTGGCAAGTGCAGTACTTTGAATGGTGTTCCGTAGATGCTCCCAGTTCTCTGTAATAGTATCACCATGCTGAGGGCTACTGAGCACTTTCTCGAAGGTCGCAGTGAATTGAGCGATCATGAAAGGGTCTGACATCTTGCTGGTATCAATGCGTGGTTTCCCTTCATGTCTGACACGATAGAGTTTTCTTGGTTGTGCTCTGATTTTGCAGCAAACCAAGGAGTGATCTGTATCACAGTCTGCACTATGGTACGAGCGCGTGGAGAGCACAGACCTGAGGAGTGGCCTTCTGACGAGAATCAGGTCAAGTTGGTGCCAGTGCTTGGATCGTGGGTGTCTCCATGACACCTTATGCTGGGGTTTTGTCTGAAAGTAGGTGTTGGTCATGCAGAGGTCATGGTGGACGCACAACTCTAAGAGCCGTTGTCCATTTTCATTCATCTTGCCAACACCAAACCTGCCCAGACATGAAGGCCATGAAACATTATCGGCACCCACTCTAGCATTAAAGTCACCAAGGAGAACAAGCTGTTCTTGCCTAGGTATGCTTTTGATAATTGCTGTTAGATTCTCGTAGAACTCATCTTTAGCTTCTGAGGCAGAGTACAGAGTAGGAGCATACACACTGACAAGGGTGATGGGACCTGTGCTAGTTTGCAGGCGGAGCGTTAACAGGCGTTCTGATCCATTCTCGCCTGGTTCAACCATTTTAGTTAGCGATTTTTTGACCGCAAAACCTACTCCGTGTTCTCTAGCTTTATTAAGATCTTTCCCTTGCCAATAAAATGTGTAGTCCTTTTCGCTCACCGTTCCAGAGCCCGCCAGGCGCGTTTCCTGAAGTGCAGCTATATCCACCTGAAGTCGTTTAAGCTCATCATTAATTATGGCTGTCTTCCTTACGTCGTTTACATCCTGTAGGTTTTCGGATAGTCCAGTCAACATAGTCCGGACGTTCCAGCATCCCAATCTGAGAGTTTGCTTATTTCTATTTTTTCGATAATTGCTTGGTGCAAAATTTTCTGTCCACAGTTCGGGTTTGACCCTAATCCCCATGCACCCAATGGGGAAAGCAGACAGTGGCGGGACAACACCTTATTGACTGGGGGCTGCCCAGCTTGAAGCGGGCGGTAGCTGTCCAGTGAGATCCTAGAACCTCTCCCACTGTCGGAAGTAGCCCCTGGCGCCATGCCCTACGCCAATTGGGCAAAATGCTTATAACCGGTACCTGCTACTTCCCGTGTTTTGCCGACACCTATAGGGTGAAGCTGGAGTGTCCTCTCCAGGGCGCGAGCTTGGGCACAGTTATATGGAGATCAAGCTGTTGCCCATGCAGCATGTTCCCCCTCTCCACACAGCCGGTAGATCCAAAGGAACGGCAGTAGCCGATACAGTTTGGTACCAGCCATGTCGCAGGAGTTGCCAGAATAATGTCGAATCGACATTGTAGTGAGGATAAGCTCTCACTGCAGATAAAATACTTCTATGGCACGCGCCTCAAACAGCCTCTGACAACCAAGTCCAGCTCCCGGCCTTCACGTGTGGCTCAATTTGAGCCCGGCGGAACTGTTTCCACTGACGGGAGAAGGGGCAAAGGCGAGCGACTGGCGCCTTAAAACCAGCAGCTTCGGGCAGATAGGGCTCGTGATCCTTGGTTGGTAGCTTATCTAAGAGAAGGAACTCTGAATTCAAACCACCGCTGCCTTGCGGGAATATCCATTTATGGAATTGGCTTCGGGAGTAAACCCTGAGGATAAATCCGGAGTCGGAGTCCCTAAGGCAGTCTAATGTCGAAAGAAATCTGCAAACACCCTTCTTAATGGGAGACGGTAATGCTACGGATTGCTGGTCAGCAAAGTGATAATTATATCTGAGAAAATTAGATGAGGAAAATATTAGAGTTTCTCATCCTTGAAAATCACATGCTGGACCTGGAAAAAGCCTGGAAAATGCTTGAAGAAATTTGCTATGAACCCTGTAGACACCTTTGACGACCCACTTTAGATACTCTTGAGTTTTGGCCACCGTTGGACCACTACTGCAAAACAAGGGAGGCAATCCGTGACAATGTCCACCCCTATTATTTCTGCTTGATTGTTGAAGTTCACAGATACTACGCAGCTTGGTAAAGAGTTTTGCGTTAGTATAAGGACACTGCCTTTGTGTCCTTCCCAGTCAAGTCAGAAGGCCTGGTATTCTCTGACCAAAAATGTGTCATTGCTGTTAGGGTATGTATCTTGAATGCATGCCACATTTATTTGGTCTTCATATAGACGGACTTTGTTGTAGCGAACTCCCTCCACATTCCACTGTAGTATATTAAATGTTTTGGAGGCTTGGTCAACAACTCTAGCCATTGCTTCTGTGCCTTTACTTCATAGTTAAGGGGAAGGTGACCACCAGTAGCTTAGGGTGAATCCCTATGAGGCGGTGGGTTCAGCACTCTCTGAGTTTGGCGGGACTCTACGGAGTTAACAACATTCTGCATGATTTTTTGTGACATCATCATCAAGTGAAGTACGTTGCACTGTTTCGTTAGGCCTGTGACGCAGTGTATCCAATTTCAATATGCATTTATGTTGGGTTGTGTTCCTTCATCTTGGTTTGTTCCCAGCCTACCTGCAAGGCAGCAGTTTAGTATCTTCATTTGACTAGTATTGACAAAAAAAAAAAAACATAAAACATTACATTAAAAACATTTGGCATAGCACTAGGCACTGCTTGCCAACCTCAGTTATTATGTAATTTCTATGACAGGTTTACCTAGGAAATGATCGTAATGGTGGCATCATTTCAGTGGTGCCTTTAATTAGTGAAGCATCCTTGCTTGTAACAGATGAGAAAAAGTATGATACTGGTGCTCACACTTACATGGTAAGGTAAGGAACTTGCTCATAAACATTTTAAGTGCTCTCTCTCTCTCTCTCTCTCTCTCTCTCTCTCTCTCTCTCTCTCTCTCTCTCTCTCTCTCTCTCTCTCTCTCTCTCTCTCACCCACCTTGAGAACATGAGAGTGAACATCTAATGACACACATTAGCCAAGATAGAAAGAGGTTGGAAAATACTTGTATTTGTTTCGTAATTGTAATTATGACAATATTACTGAAATGCACAATCAAATTGAAGGATTGTTAATTTGTAATGAGTGCATACAGCAATGGATTGACTGTCCAATCAAAATATATTAAAAGTTATTAGTATGAACATTGCCAGCAGCTATCTTAATAATAATTCTCGTTTGTTTCTTTCGGAAACTGGCATGTTTATTTTTAATTTATGAAAGTGGTTTGCAGTCTTTCTACTAATAGTATAACTTGTGTTTTATAGGATGCAGTGGCTGAATGAAGATGTGAGTGTCAAGCAAGTAAAGCCAGATTTAGGAGATGACGATGGAATTGATCTACTTATAGCCGATGCAGAGTTTTTGGGGTGAGCCTTAGGGTAAAGAAAATCACGTGTGGTAACTTGCGTGTGCCATGTAACTGAACTTATAACTGTTGAAAGAACTCATCCACAAGAATCTTCTTACTTTCTTAGATACATTAGTATTCCAATGCAGAACATGGAACTGGCTTTGGCGAAAGTAAATTAACGTTTTTGTCATTTTGATTATTTCCCTTGATTTCTAACATGAAGTTATTTTCCGTGATTCAGCCTTTAAGTGTATATAAAAAAACAATGAAAATACTTTATTATTATTTTTTTGTCAAAACCAAAACAATTTGGTCAACCATAACTTTATAGAGTTACACCCCAGAACCTAAAGAGCAACTCTGCCAAAAATTCATTAACTAATAAAAAGGCATGTGGATTTGTATAAGGAACACCAGGACATACATTGCCATATATATACTGCTCAAAAAAAGTTAAAGGCCACTTTCAATTTTTAGGTCATTTCAACTAAGCTGTTTTTTTTTAAAGGTGAACACTCAGTCAAAAAAGTTTTGCTGCATTTTGTTGCATGCTTAAACAATGTTTGTTAATCTGACAATAAATCAATTCTGTGTTACGTGTGTGTACCTTCAAGGTCAATCAAATGAACGTGGCGGAAAGGGAAATAATGCATGTTTGAAAATGCTTCCTATGGCAAAGCCTGTTGATAACATTGCTGAAATTTGCTTTTCACGTGCAAGTCATGACTATAGTGAACACATGTCACCCACTTTTTGGAAGGAACGGGCAATGGGTATGTTTGTAACATTTACCATTTTAGCCATGGCTCAGCGTGTCTTGCCGTCTTGTGGTAGACCTTGGACGTCCTGACCTTCGTTGTTCTGCGACACTGCCCGTTGCATTATAACGATCACGCAGAGTTTGTATGACAGAGTGGGCAACTCCTAATCTCCTAGCAACTTCTTGCAGCCCTACATCATCCTGCAGCCATGCCATCGCTCCCCATCTGTCAACATTGGTCAAGCGTCTTCGCTGAGCCATGGCTAAAATGGTAAATGTTACAAACATACCCATTGCCCGTTCCTTCCGAAAAGTGGGTGACATGTGTTCACTATAGTCACGACTTGTACGTGAAAAGCAAATTTCAGCAATGTTATCAACAGGCTTTGCCATAGGAAGCATTTTCAAACATGCATTATTTCCCTTTCAACCATGTATATTTGATTGGCCTTGGAGGTACACACACGTAACACAGATTTGATTTATTGTCAGATTAACAAACATTGTTTAAGCATGCAACAAAATGCAGCAAAACTTTTTTGACTGAGTGTTCAGGTTTTAAAAACAAAACAGCTTAGTTGAAATGACCTAAAAATTGAAAGTGGCCTTTAACTTTTTTTGAGCAGTATATATATATATATATATATATATATATATATATATATATATATATATATATATATATATATATATATATATATATATATATATATATATATATATATATATATATATATATATATATTATGGCTGTTGCAATTTGAGCAGTGACAAAATTTATGTGTTTCTGATTGTCTACAGCTGAGTGCTGTACAGTGCATTGTCTACAGCTGAATACTGTACAGTGCCTCAACTGTATGCATTTCTTTTAGCTGGGTATCATTTGCATTCTTTTCTTTGTTTAACAAATATTTTTTATTTTGTTGTGGTTGTATTCCTCAAACTTGTTATTTCAGTGTAGATCAGTGATAAACAACTTAGATATGCACATGTTGTATTGCTGTTCATTGAGAGTAGAACAGAATGTCAAGAATGAATGGAACAAGGAAACAACAATAATCATGACTAGATATTAATCATCATCATCATCATTTTCTTTTGTGCTCCTTATGGAGCATGGAGCCACCACTGCAGCTGGTGCCCTTGCAGATGAAGCCTGTCACAAATTGATGGTGGTGTTTTGTGTAGCAGTTTGTGTTACATGACGAGGTTGTCATCCCCAGAGCACAGTCTCACAATAGTCGCCTTTTACGACATGTTGGGGGGGGAGTTGTCCTAGTCTTTCTTTGTCTCATCAAAGACACACACACACACACACACACACACACCCCCCCCCCCCCCCCCCCCCCCCCCCCTAGGGCTAGACATTAATACTGACAGAAAAACTATGGTGGCAAAATCAAAGGAAAGTCAACATTACATATATAATTCAATAGAGATAAGTATCTTGTATCTTGAAAACATGCATGGAGGGTTATCTGGAGTCATCTTCATATGACCACCAGCTGTGCACAATGCTAAAATATACGTATGTGGAAGTGAACCTCTGTCTGTGATGCTCATTACATCCTCATTGACTCTTGAAATCATCCACACACTACCAGGGATTCCCCTTGTAGTGAAACATGTTGAGAACCCAGCATTGCACAGTAAGCTTGGAGAAGTCACTTGAGCCCCAGAAGTAACTCTGGCTTGGACCTGGTTGACTGCATGCAGGAGGATCTCATTATAGACCCAGTGTTAGGCAGGGGGAGCTGAGAAGTGGCTTTGTGCAGGACGTGATAAATCCTTGGGAGAGCCCAGAACCAGAGCACAGTATTTTAGCTCTGCATAGTTGGAGAGCTCCCTTTGATGGTGGGGGATATACAGTCTTCCACATGCTTCCTACTCCTAGCTTGGGACCAGATGTGACGATCCTTTAAGCCCAAGCCAAGCTGGAGAAACTGGAGCTCATGACTTCAACTCAACACGTTTCGGAATGGCATAATTGTAACAGGAAAAGCTTAGATCTACTGTGTAGATATTACCAAGGAGTCTTCAGTTTGGTATTGGCTGCAAAAGAGCAAGAAGCCCTAGTTAAACAACAACAATATCAGGAACCTGTAGTGTTGGAGGACAGCAGATACAAAATTAAAGGTAAAAAAGATAATCATAATTTTCCTTTGCTCTCTTTATATAGCATAGAGCCTCACTTGCAGCTGGTCCCCTTGTAGAGTACCTGCAGCAGGCAGTCCAGTCACATGATGTTGGAGCCGTGTATTCTGGGGCAATTTGTTTTACATGATGAGGTTTCCAGCCTCATGCACAACCTCTTATTGGTCACATGACACGACATGCCTGAGGGTGCAGTAGTTATGTTCCCTTATTTGTACTGGGAGCTACACGAAGAAGGTCATAGAAATGGTCAAAACTTTGTTCAGCAATGATAGACCTAGTAATATCTCTCTCTCTCTCCCTCTCCCTCTCCCTCTCTCTCTCTCTCTCTCTCTCTCTCTCTCTCTCTCTCTCTCTCTCTCACACACACACACACACACACACCAAAAAAAAAAAAAAAACAGACATGGAAAAATTTAAGATAGAGCCATGAGCAAACATTCTGTTAATTACTGAATTGTGTTGAAAATTGGACTCCCCCAAAAAATTGTTTAAAAAAATTTTTTTTTTTTTAAGGACTTGGAGGAAGTGGATGCATTTATGATAAACAGAAGCAGGAAAATAACAAGGTCTTAGAAAAAGAAATACTGGAAAAATAATTAATGAGAAGGCAAATACAAAACATATCAATTTGAACATTCAAAGAGCCATAGCCCTGTTTTTTTAAGCTACAGTGCAAAGAAAGACTAAAAGCAAGTAGTGAAAAGCATGACAGGGATATCAGTAAGAAGGAGACATCAGCAAAAACATAATTAGAAATATTAATTTACTCTGTCTACATGTTTGGGCAAGGGGCTGGCTACTCCATCTTGTATAACCTCTAAGCCACAAAAAACACAACTCAGCCATTAAAGGCAGAAGGAGGTTCTCAGGTGGGATGGAGCAGACGTAGAAAGACTTTGAGTGAATGGCACAGGACAGGAGGGTTTGTGCTCCATAGGGAGCTGACAGCTATTGGTGATTTATGAGTATGTCACTAGGGGGGATTATTTCATAAGCAAAAAGCAGCAGCTGAATATACTTTCCACAATTGTAGACACTATATCATAATTATAACCCGTTAGGGGTTGAACAGGATAATTTTGTTCCCCCATCAGTTTAAAAAACAAAAGGCAAGAAACAAAAACCGCAGAGATCCATTACAGCCAACGTTTATTACGGATAGAGCTCTTGATGTGATATTATCTGTAATGTTATATCTACTATGTACCACTGTATCATCAAATAATAAAACAATTTCTAATACATCTTCATTTGCCATCATGTTTTTTCTAATGCTTTATTCTCAGAAAGCTGCGACATCCAAACATACTCTTGCTGATGGGTATTTGTCAGTCAGCCAACCTTGACAGAATGATGCTGGTCTTTGAATTTGTAGAGAAAGCTACACTTCATCACTTCTTGCACAAAACGGTACACATATTTATGTTACTTAATAATCTGGGGGGGGGGGGGGGGGGTGTAATATGAATACATTAAAGTACGAACCACACATTGTAATATAATGCGAATCTTGACATGTACGATATTCTGTAAATAAACATGGCTACGAACTGAACATGCTTTTACTGAGTCCCTTCTGAAACATGTGTGTGCTTGTGTAGATGACGAGGTAATGCTTATATACATACATCATAACATTACATGGTGGCAGCGGTCGATACCGGACTGACGCAAAACAGCTACACGATAACACGTGAGTACAGTATTCGGCTAATTTTCGTCATCGTGGTCAGCCATGGCGGTGAAACAATATCGCAACGCACCGCAAATGAGATTCGCCGGTCAAGGTGATAAGAGTGAAGCTTTCTTGTTATGGCGCCAACGCATAGATCTATATTCCAAGACCACTGGTCTGGAAGGACAAACCCTAACTCCATATATCCTAGAAGCATTGGACGATGAAGGTTTGAAAATTTACAACAGTTTTGCTACCGCCATGCCGGTTGAGTCGGCAACCGACCCCGTAGCCATATTGGACGAATTTGAAAAGCGTCTGATCATAAAGCACACAAACTTTAGAGCGGCAAGATTAGAGCTTCACCACCTGCGACAGAAACGTGGTGAAAGCCTAGATGATTTCTTCACTCGCATTAAGGAGAAAAACAAGAGTATGTAAATTTAGCAACGAAGAAGAAAAAGAGCGAATTATTGAACAGATTCTTCTTAGCACACCAATGCCAGAGTTCCAGAAATGGCTACTGAGCCAGAGTGATACGCTAACTTTACAACAACTTCTGGATGAAGGCAGGAAACACGAGGCACAAGCACTAAGCATTAAACAAATTCAGCAAGGTACATTAGCAGCCCAGGTGGATGCAGTGAAAAGCTATAAACCTAGACACAACAAAGCAACTGGTTCAAAACAACAAGAAAAACACAACACAAGCAGAGGTGCTATGTGTAAATGTTGTGGCCTAAACCACATACAAAACCACTGTCCAGCTAAAGACTCTACATGTCATTACTGCAGAAAGAGGGGCCACTGGATAAAATTATGTTTCAAGAGGAAACAAGACAGTGCTCAACACAAACTTCACAGCAGAAAGTCGTCAAAACAAACACACTCTATGATGACTGAGGACCTTGACTCCAGTGAAGAAAGTGATCCTTCCACTTTTGATACTGTGAAGATACTAACTTTCAGTAATGAACCAAAGAGAACGCAGGCTTTCTGCAAGGTACAATTCCGAATACCAGGAATTAAAATGCACAAAGAAAGAAACATTCGGTTCAAGATAGACACAGGTGCCCAAGGTAACACTCTACCCTTAAGAATATTCAGACAGATCATGCCTGACAAGGTGGATGAGCAAGGATTTCCCACAAGGGATGTAAAACGTAGGAGTGGCAGGACAAAGCTAAGAGCTTACAATGGAACAAGTATAGACTGTTTTGGAGCAGTAACACTTGAATGTTCATACAGAGGCTCAGAATGGACATCGTCAACATTTTACTTGGTAGATGTTGAAGGACCTGCAATTTTGGGTTTACCAATGTGCGAAAAGCTGAGTGTGGTAACTATTAACAACATTAAAGAGGATATAGGTTTTGCAGATGCTCTCAGCAGACTACCAAACCCCAACAAGATAACAGATCTTACCCCAAACATCAAAGTTGATTCTGTCAAGTTTAGCGATAATCGGCTTGAACACATCAGAGAAGACACAACGAGAGATCCTATTCTTAACTCTCTCAAAGAACTGATATACCATGGATGGCCAAGCTCTATCAGGGAAGTTCCAACACACATCCGTCCATACTACTCGATGAGGGACGAGTTAAGCATCGAAGATGGTCTGATCCTTAAAGGAGATCGCATTGTTGTACCAGAAACACAACGCGATATCATCCTTAAACAGCTCCATAATAGTCACCTTGGTATTGTGAAGACACAACTGAGAGCAAAGAAAGACGTTTACTGGCCACAGATAAACAAGGACATAGAAACACTATGTAAAAAACTGTTCAATTTGCCAAGACATGCAAATAGGCAGTGCAGAGAACCTCTCATACCATCAGCCATACCATTGAGCCCTTGGAGCATTATAGGAACTGATATTTTCTCAATCGACAATAATGACTATCTTATTATTGCTGATTACTACAGCAAATTTCCCATCATTGAGAAACTTCCACAACCCTCACCATCAGCTGTTATTGCAGACATTACAAAGAAGTATTGCAGCATGTTTGGCATCCCAGATGAAATTAGATCAGACAACGGTCCACATTTCTCAGGTCAAGCATACAGAAACTTCACTAAGGACTGGAAGATCAAACACACAACATCATCACCTAGATACCCTAAATCTAATGGTTTCATTGAGAGACAGATACAAACTATCAAGTCAATCATGAAGAAAACAAGAACAGAGGATGTACACCTAGCACTTTTGAGATGGAGAACAACACCGGTAGACAGTAAGATCGACAGTCCAGCAGAACTTATGTTTGATAGAAGAATTAAAGACCTCCTACCATCTAAGGTCCACTTCCGTCCACAACATAGAGACAGCACATATGATCAATTTCAGCATCGTCAGCAAGTTCAGAAATCCAACTATGACAAATGTGCTAAAGATTTACCACCATTATATCCTGGTCAGCATGTGACTACCTACAACCACAACAATGACACATGGTCAAAAGCAACAATCATTTCCAGAAACCCTGAACCCAGGAGCTATACTTTAAGACCAGACAGCAGCAGCAACCTCCTGAGGCGAAACAGAGTGGACATAAGAGAAATCCCACAGAATACAACAGAACAGAGAATTCCCATGCTTTCAACAGACAATGCAGTAACTCCAGACCTTGGTGCCCCACAAAACCAACAAGCGCCAAGGCCGAAATCACAACCAACTCAAGCTAAACCAGGGACTTCCGCAGAACCACCAGCACTTTACACCACTCGTTCTGGCCGTACAGTGACATATATATACTCACACTGAGCATTACACATACTTATCCTTTCTCACATGAAACATTTCGTTGGAAATGTTTACACACATTTTTTTTTTTAAAAAGGGGGGATGTAATATGAATACATTAAAGTACGAACCACACATTGTAATATAATGCGAATCTTGACATGTACGATATTCTGTAAATAAACATGGCTACGAACTGAACATGCTTTTACTGAGTCCCTTCTGAAACATGTGTGTGCTTGTGTAGATGACGAGGTAATGCTTATATACATACATCATAACATTACATTTGTGTGTGTTTGTGCATGCATGCGCGTGCCTGTGTGTGTAAGATGTAATCTGGCACATTAAATTTAACAGATTTTATTTATTTCAAAATATAATTCCAGGTGCAGACCAAGCCGGTAATTAAATGGGAAAACACTATTGGAACAAAAACTCTGGGTGGTTCATTGTCACTAACATTTCAAAGTGGGTATTCCATGCACAGTATAAGCACCAGTTGTCTTGTAACTATGGGCCAAAAATCATTCAATCAAATGAAAAGAGTAAAGCAGGGGTTACCAACCCAAGATCTTTTGGGATCAACTTTAGTAACACTGAGCCCTCTAAAGATCTACCCCATGTGTGTGTGTAAAATCTTGTGGGGGTAGGCGGTGTGATGAATCTTACAAAGAAAAGATCGAGTTCTTATCTCAAGCAGTTCACGAATATATTTTAGTTGCAGCTCAAGAATTTTCATTGGGAATGCGGAAAAAGTACCTTTGATTCATTTTTTCCAACCTGTTCCTTGCCACATGTGCCTCATTACCCCATGACATTTCAGTTACAAATGACTGCTTCAACAGAGTGCTTCTTAACCATGGGTTCATGCACCCCCTGGGGGTGCATGACCCACCTTCTGGGGTGTGAGACAAGGCTAGATATTTTAGAAGGGTATCATCATAAACACTGTGTTACACACAGAACTAGAATGTATTCATACAGAACAGTGAGTGACAACATGAATTAAATACCGAACCTTTGTCATAATTTGTAAATATCTTTTCTCAAAACATACTTTTAACTCTCTTTTTTTCCCCCACTTCTGGCATATTTTGTGAGCTAGAAGATAATGGAGTGCGAGGTTTTTTAAGATGCTTTAAAGGGATGTAAGGTTTCTTAAGATGCTGTAAAGGGGTGCAGGACTTATAAAAAGTTTAGCACTGCTTTAATTGCGTGAAAAAAGTTTTGTAGAATAATGAAAGATAATTATAATTTAAAATAGATTAGATTTAAATGTTATAGTGAGGTCCAGAAAGGAAATGTGCTGACCCATTTTGTTCTCAAGTACAGAGACACATTTTCTTGTATCTTTCCCAAAAAGTCTTTGTTTATAAATGCAGCAGTAAAATCTCTGTGTGGGGATGCATTATGCATATGTGTGTGTTTATGGATATGTTTGATGCATATTGCAGCTTTAACAATTTAAAAACAATTTGTATTATTGTAATTTCAGCCCAGCTCTCTTCTGTATCATGATCGTATAAATATTGTGCATCAGGTTTGTGCTGCTATGCACTTTATTCATAGCCAAAGTCTAATGCATTGTGGGTTGTCATCCATGGCTGTTTACCTGGTATCACATTGCACAACTAAAGTTGGAAATTTTGAGTTCATGGTTGAAAGGTGAGTGGTCATTGAATAGAGATGAATAGTTATTATTTTTTTTATAATATATTTTTAAAAAATATTTTAAAATTGCAACAAATGGTGCATTCAGTTCAAAGATATAAAAGAGGAAGATGGAATGAATTATATAAATAATTCATTCATAAAGGAAGAAATTCTAGCAATTAATACAACACTAGGGAACAAAGGATGTAGTGTGAGGCTAGTGTGGGTTCCAGCACACATAGGTATAGCTGGTAACGAGTTGGCATACCAGAACGCCAAGAATGGAAGAATAAGTAAAAACAATATAAGAGCAGGACTGGGAAGGTCGGAGATCAAGAGCCAAGTGAAGCTAACTATCAACGAGGAATGGAAGACAACATGGAAGAACAGTAGAAAATGCAGACACACGTTCAAACTGCTGAAAGAACCAACAAGGACGTGCCAGGTCAGAGAAGAATTAAAGATACCATCGAACAAAAAACTGTGGCGTCTCCGTCTCGGTGCAGCATACTTTATGATAGAAGAACCACACTGCCAAGAATGTCAGGAAGAGAATGACATAGACCACAACCTAATCCACTGTAAAAAGTACAAACAACAAAGGCTTGAATTAAAAACTTACTATAGAAATCACAATATAGACATGACAGATGATAAGGTTTTAAGTATAGATGCCCCAGGAGATGCCCAATCAATACTTAAAAGATATTTACATAAAACAAAGGAAAACATAAGGCTAGTACTTCAGAAAAGACATTCAACCAAATAGAAACTAAGCAACAAGAACTAACAAATCATTAAAAAAAAAAAAAAAACAGAGAAAAAACAAAAACTTACTAACTACTCATACGACAAGGATAGAAAACGAGGTTTTAAAAAAAAAATAATCTCGAAAAGAACAAATACCAATACAAATTAAAACCAAGTGTAAAGGACAATAGTTATCTATAAAGAATACAAAAGAGAAAATAAAGTGGACAAATACTAATATAAATTAAAATTAGCAACTGCAAAAGACAATAGTTATTTAAATTGAATACAAAATTAGTAAATAAAATGACACTAAATAACCCAATTATAACCAATTTTCAGGTTGAACAGGGTAGACCAAGATGGAACCAGAAGAGGCAATAACGGTCAGCTGTTAAGTGCCCGCTCTCCACCCATCACCTCTTCAAAACAACAACAACAATTATATAAATAATGACTAAATTGCAAGGGAGGAGATTGAACACACAGCCATTTCAAGAGACCAGATTGAAGAACTTGAAGAGATTTGATTACCAGTGGTGGTAGATGATAGATATTTACTGATGGTTGTGTGGATTGCCTGATAAAATACATGAATCATTTTGAAAATTTTCGCTATGCATATATCATAAAAAGTGAGGCAGAACATTGATTAGATGCACATTATTCTGATTCTTTTCTAAATCACTTGGGACTTCTGTACTTGTAAGCCTGAAACTTTACAATTGGTCTACTGCCTATATTTGATCTGCTATTTCAAATAGGAGCGATAAAATATTATCATAATAGTATTTCTTGCTAACTGGAATTCATATAATTCAAACATTGTGCTGCCACTCACAGGCAGGTCGCCTTGGGCATGTTAGCTGGCCACTGTGATGAACTTCATTCCTTGTTAATCAATGTCCACTAAGACCGTTTTTGCGTACGTTCTCACCACATGACCCATTACTCTTGCACTGCTCATTATCAGTTACCACAAAGTGAAAGTAATTGTCAGAAGACCCTATCACAATTCTACACAGGTACACTTTCTGGAATAGCAGATATCACTTACAAATGCTTTCTCTGACACCAGTTGAGAATACCATTCTCCCTACGCAGTCATGTATGCACTTGTCGACTGGGTGGTTGATTTGCTTACAATCGTCATAAAATGCCACTTTTTGAATAGTGCGACATGTAGCAGCAGTATTTGATGACGTTGCGTTGTGCGCAACTATTGTACCCACGACTCAAGATGAAAGTAGAATTCATTACAGACTTTCTAAAAAAGCAAAACAATAGAAGAAAAAAGTATGCGTTTTCCTTACTACTAGGACGTCCCAACATGACTTCTAGTAATAATCCGTGACGTAAGTGTATTTAAATTCGCCCTAATGGTTCCGCAAAAGGGAATTTATCCAGCTTAGCATGTGACTATGAACCTTCCTCGTTTAACGCTTCTTAACACTCAGCGCAACCTAGCCCGAATTGATACTTGGATGTTCATTACCATAGTGGCTTAGCTGCCAAGTCATGTCTTCTAGTATATGTCTGTATGAATAAGATTTCGTTTGGTGTCCAATTTTTTTTGTTTAATGGGTTCCTTGAGGATGGAGCCGGCGAAGTGAGATTGATTCACTGCCAATAGGGTATCACTATGTACAGGAATAATGTTATGGAAGTTGCTGAGAGAGTTTATTCCACACTATATCCACACTCGCCGAGCCCTATGCTCTAACTATCTTTAGGCACAGTCACATGTGGACTAGGTCGAGAGAAAGAATATCTTCTACTCAAGTGGATGGACACAAGGTGTACAGTGATTGATTTCTGCGCATGCGTCAATAGACGATGAGTCAGACGATCTACAGTGTTGTGTCATTGTGGTATGATGAAATGGGGATGTTAGCCAGACAATTGAATAGTAGAAATTTATCATCTGTATTAGTGATAGCAATCTCTACAAGTACGATATGGTCTATAAATCCTTATGGTATCGTATCCATTCAGAGATGTCTGGGATTCGTGATAAAATTAGTATAAGTGTGTAGGGATGGCAGGTAAGAGTGATGATAACAGGTAGGAGATTTTAGGCGGAGGAGAGGAGGTAGGGTAGAGTACAGCGTGTGAAGAGGTGGGTTCTAACTACTGGAGCATAAAAAGGGGGGGGATATATTGGAGTAAGTTGGTGGGACTGCGGCGTATAAAGTAGTAAGTCAGGATCATCATGTTAAACAAGAGAGGTGACGATGTAGTACATGTATAACAGCACTAAATGACAAGGTGTATCCACATTATTGCCCATGTAAGAATTATACATCGACTTTTTGGTATGAATAGACTGGATAGAACGATCCGCTTTGATTTCCTAGTAGTGACATTTCCTGGGTGTTGCGAGAGCTCGCTGTGAAAGAAGCACAGGAGTCCACCTGACTACAGTGGATCATTAGCAGGGACTTGCAGGAAGTGTTGGGGGTGGGGAGGGGGGGGGGGTGAGGTGTATGTGTGGTTGTGGGTTTGTGGGTTAGGTTGACGGATGGTTTATACTGAGGGGTATCAAAAGATTATTTGTTGATCTTTGCCTATTAGAATCTTCGGAAGGGTAATCGGTCTATGAGTGAAATCCATATTAAACATTATGCCACGACAACTGGGTGTCGGTCAAGTTATGCCTGGAGCGTGTGAGATGGTTTATGTGTGTGGTGGGGGGTTGTGTATGGGATGGGGGTAGGGGGGGACTTTCTGGTACAACGGTGGTCCACTATCAATGGAGTTGGGGAGGTATGGGCATTCGATTCAAGTCATGGTGGGGGGAACTTAAGGGGGTGATGGTTGGGGTGTAGGGGTGGGACATGGGGGAGGGGGGGGATTGAAAAGGGTGGGGGAGGGGGGAAAGTGGTTTTCATTTCGATGACTTGGGGGGTGGGGGGGGGGTGAACGGGTATGATAATGGGAGCAGGGGGGGGGAGGGGTGGGAGTACCTAACACCTAATGGGGAGTTGGATGTAAGGGTGGGGTCGGGGATGGTGGAAGAGTGGGGGGGAGGATGGATGCAAACTGAACGGCAAGGTGTGGGGTGGGTACGGAACACGCTAGGGATCTTTAGGCTAGGGGGCATAGGATGGGCGGGGGGGTTTCCAGGGGGGGTAGAATAAACTGGGGTTGAAAGGCGGTGGGGGGTGGGGGGAGGTGGGGTGGGGACACGGGGCAGGATGGTGTGGCTTGCGGATGGGGGGTGGGCGTTGGGTCTGTCAGCAAATGGGGGGGGGGGTGGGGGTTGGTGGAACTTGGTGGGGGGGGGGGGGTGGGCGGTGGTTCGCGGGGCGCAGGGGGGGGGGGAGGGGGGGGGGGCGGGGGGTTTTATGGAATTTCGGGGGTGGGAGTGGGTTGAGGGGGATCTGAGAATTGTGGGGCTAGAGCGGGGGTGTGCACGGTGGAACTTGGGGTTGCTTAGGGGTTAAGTGGGGGGAGGGGGATATCGTGGGGATGGTGGTTCTGATAGTGGTAGGGGGGGGGGGGTGGGGGGGGGGGAGGGGGGGGGTGGTGGGGGGTAGACAGTCTTAGCCACTAGGGGTGAGTCTAAGGTGGGATAGGTGTCAGGATGACGGGGGGTGGAGGTGTGAGGGGGGTGAGGGGGGGTGTGGTTTGAGGGTATAAACTAGCTTTGTGGGGATGTGCGGATGGTAGATGGGGGTGGGGGGAATTGGGGGTTGGGGGGGTGGGGTGGAGGAGGGGGTTGGGGGGGTGGGGGGTTGGGGTAAAAAGGAGGGCCAGTAGTGCGGATGGGTGGGGGGGAGGTTGGGTGGGTAAGGGTGGTGTGGATCCGTGGGGTGTGTGAGTGATTTGTTGGTGGGTGCGGTGTTTTGGGGGGGTGGGGTTGGGGGGGGGGGTGTGGAGGTGGTATAGGGAGGTGATGTTGTCGGGGGTTGCTAATTGGAGGCGGGAGGAGTGTCGCCCCGTTAGTGAGTGAGGGAAGATAGAGGGGTGGGGTGTGGATAGGTAGGATTGGAGATAATGGTTGTTAGACTGTAGGTCGGTTTCATGGGGACCTGAAGTTGGTTCTGGTGAGGTGGCTGTATGCGGAGGTTTTGGGGGTGGTGTGTAAGGACCTCTCTGGGGATTGTTTAGGTGGCCTGTGTGATGTAGGCCGCAGTATGGGCTTTTCAGATGCAGGGAGTGTACCGTGCAGTCGCGTGATGTTGGGTGAAATCTGAGTGAGAGTTGAATAACCAGTATGCACACACATAACTTCATTCACATGAATGAACTTGAAGCAATACTTTTCAGTATCAAGGCAGATTTGGGTAAACCCAGCCCTGTGTCTTTTGTGAGCCATGGTGAATTTCTCTACAACTGGATGTCCCCAGAACTGATGCAGGGTCTTGCACCTCACTACAGCTCTGATGTCTACAGCGTCTGTTGCATCATATGGGAGATTTTTACTTGTAGGTGGTCCCTGCCATTTGTAGTTTTAAGATAGTATTTGTATTATCTTTTGGTTTTGTTAGGCATGGAGTTTTAAGTCAGCTCGGAATGCTTATTGAGTAAAGGTTTTACAGTGAAATCAAGACTGTGCCGTGAGCTTGTTTTAGTTTGCTGTGTTACAGCTTTTATTTTTGATAATGAAATTAAAAATTTTCTAATTGCAAGTTGCAAGCATTTTCTTTCTGAATATTAACAGTTGTAATTCCTGTTTTTAACGTTGTTACTTTTTCAGCATCCCAAGTTGTCGTAGATTTATGATAGGTGAATTAAGACTTAGATTGGTCCCTTCTGAATAGACTAGAACATGAGGTGACTCAGTGAGAGAAGATATAAGAAAATAGTTTTCACGAGTGAGAAGGTGGAAAAATAAGTACTTCTGTCCCTGAACTCAAGAAATCTCTCGCTCAGCCTATCTCTCTACAACAGAAATGTATGTCAGACAGAGTACCCAGTAATATAGGTATACTCTATATCAACCACTCACAGACACGCGCACACAAGTGACGAACGTTTGGACATACAGACGTGAAACTATATCTATGGAATATAAATATTTGTTTGGAACAAGCTGACCAACACACTTAAATAAGTTTATGTAAAGTTTTATTTATCATAAGGAATGTCACAACAGAAATCTCATACAAATACACATACATTAATGAATTTACAAAAAAAAAACCAATAGACCTATAGGTGTAATATTTTCCCTCTATGTTTAGCCCACGATCCTGTTAGAAGAAAAGTGATAGCCCCAAAGAGTCACGGATTTATATGCTATAGTCTAAGATTTCTCCTCTATAGTTTAGGAACAGAGTTAATACCTGAATCTAGTCTAAGAGGAAAACAGCATTTAGCAACAAACTTGCGTAAATGAAATTACAAAATACAGAGTTATTAAATGAGTTATTACATGAAAGAATTATTTTACCTGCCTTTCGCTCGCTCTGACAAACAAACTGTGATCACAGAAAAAAACACACACAATCAACCTTACCTACAGGTTGCATTCACCACTTTCTGGAAAATTTTGATTAAAGGAACATGCAGCCCATCCACTGTTGGTTGACGAGCGAAGAAAGCCCCAGCTTTTCCAACTGACTAATTAATCAAATGTTGGGAAGCGCTGACTTCACTATTTTTATTAACAGGGTGCTGTCAAATGTTATTACAAATTTTGTCCAGGTAGGAAATAATTATGGAATCAACTGGTCACAGGGTACCGTAGCGGGAATTCTTCAATCATACATCGATTGTCAGGTAAACAAATTCTATTCAGGATCAATCTTCTTCACAACACGTGGTCGTTCTATAATTACTGTTACTGTTTTTGATTTAGTCGCCACCACAGGCCGACTGTATATGAACTTTGGAAACAAACAAGAACTCTGGATATTCGAATAGTCCAGTTAACATTTTATTCTAATAAGTCTTTTGGGCCAGTGCTATGTCTCTATCTGGGTGTAAACCACAAGGCCGGACAGTCACTTTGAAAGCCTTATAAGTTATTAAGAATGTTCTTTCTTTGTAGAAAATATATTCAGTTCATATGGAATGGAAGCCGCCGGTAAGGTTATAGGGTTATTGACCCAGAACTGAATAGGGAGAAAAATGCAAAACTTAACATCATATAGCATATTCCACAATCCTATTCTACCCGCGTAAAATATACCATAGTTATCCACTTCGGTTATAACTTAAATTATAAACTGCAAGCTTAGAGCTTGTCTTATCGTTTAAAACTCCTGTGAAATAAATTATCTACATTAAAAAATCAATCACCATGAATTAGAAATACATACGTATTTCGTCAATACTCAATGATGAATCAGTGCAGTTATAAGTTAGTTTAAAATATTCTTGACTGATTACTAGCAATTTAATTAAATTTATTTATAGCTGCATGAGTTTAAGCTAGAAATCATAATTTATTTTGCTGTCCACTGTAACACGTCAACTAGAGAATATAACAGACTTATAATTTAATCCCTCTGCACAGAAATCTAACTAGTGAAAATAAAATAGGCGATCACCACTTAAATCACTCAACCACTACTAGATATATTATTATACCTCAACACAGAACTACTAAGAACTATTTCCAATTCGACCAACTAAAAGATGCTTCTATTAACAGAGATCTTAGGAATCAAAAGCTAGATGGCAATCGACCAACTAAATGATGCTTCTATCAACAGAGATCTTAGGAATCGAACGCTAGATGGTTCTAGTCTTGACTGCGGAGTACTGAATGAATTTGAAGTCTAAACTACTGGGGTTTATATCTTATGAAAAGAAATGATTCACTAATTCTCGAAAACCCGAATAGTCCCGTCTTAGCACTTACATTCACTCAGACGTCACCAATAAAAACTGCCAATGCGCGTTTTTCTCACCTACTGCTACCTTATGGCCGTTCCCGAGTGATGCATGTTGGCGCCTCTCACCCCCATCACCGAGAAACTTAACCGTAGAAGCTTCATGTTAGATGAAAATGTTAGACGATTGTCTGCCATCATATGTCTGTCGAGAACGAATTTCACACTATTCGGTCTACTCAAGAACTTAGCTTAACAGCAATAAAAATGTGTTGCTAAATAAGAAAAGAGACAGGAGAAGGTTTGAATGGGAGAGTTATATTTTCCCAATCAAACAAATGCGAAAAAAGAAAACGGATAAAAGAGCGATAATAAAGTAGAAGACACAGGGTAGAATAAAGAAAAGATATAGAAATTTATTAATCATAAATCTCTCTGCGACATAAGTCAGTAAGGTTTTATGCCACAATTACAATCCTTTATTCGTCTTGTGTACCGTTAATTTTTAAAACTGACTGCATACCATTTTATTTTTTAATTTACGTATTTGTTCATCTGTGACGATCTCCACTTCTCTTTTTACACTCCTGTCATTCAATGAGTTGGACTGCTTGGACGTTCAAGTGAACCTAACATTTAGAGTCAGTTCACCCTTACATCAGTCTGAGCATTATATTTTAACTTAATATCTCCTTTGTTAAAGCGAAATATACAAAATATTATAAAATTTCAGTTTCACTTCAGTAATGGTCTGAACTGTTTATTTCTTAATTGAGAACCCTTCGTACAATGACAATATTGTAGTGTGAACCAAACAATGCATTGTTTTTTGGTAATTCATTCTAAGACCTCGAATGTTCGAGTTTTTGCCATAGGACAAAGGTTATTTTTTTTTGACAATGGAAATATTAGTTTCATGTAGAATGCTAAATTAATAAATGATAAAAATGAAAAAAAAAACATATATACACACATTTACATATATATTTTTATGTATAATTTTAAGGGAAGGGGAAATGATGAACCTTACGAAAAAAAAAGATCACGTTCCTATCTCATGCATTTCACAAATGTATTTTAGAAGCAGGCTTGAGAGTTTTCATTGGGAATGCGGAAAAAGTACATGGGATCTCAGGGACACAGTGACTTTAAATGCCAGCGGGAGAGGTCTAGTCCGAAATTTCCTTAGTTTAAAAAGTCTTAATTTTTTTTCTCCCCTGCAGTCCCCTAAAGATCTACCAAATCATCCAACTGAATCTACCATCAACATCTGAGCTACACCCTTTCTGGTGTTCTTATTGATAGGAACACAGAAGCAAACCCCATAGCTACACCCTTTCTGGTGTTTGTATGGATAGGAACACTGAGGCAAACCCCATAGCTACACCCTTTCTGGTGTTTGTATGGATAGGAACACTGAGGCAAACCCCATAAGCTACACCCTTTCTGGTGTTTGTATGGATAGGAACACAGAAGCAAACTCCAAAATCTGACACTTTAAATAAGTACTGTTTACTGAGAATTTCTACTGTTGATATAGCTAATTAGAAGCACAATATTTTATTTGCAGATGTGAGCAAACTGAAAAAAGTTTTCATTGGCATGTGACAGATAAAACATGGAAATTTTAACACTCTGAAACCTGAAGGCTGATCATTGTCTCTGCCAGTATTACATTGCTCTTGAATAAGTCAGTGTTCTAATATGGATGGACAGATGTTATTTGAAGATAAGGTGGCAGTTAGCAAGTATGCAGAGCCCAAAAACACAGTTGATGACAATCTTGGTAAAGATAAAGACACGGACAGGAAGATAGCAAATGTGATGTTGGAGCATGGAAAGTTACGTAATCGCTTCTGCCCAGACCTTGTTGTGATCAATAATTACAAGAAAGTGACAATCTTGAAAGAGATTATTAGTAATAGATCTATGAAGTAGTGAGTGATAACTTACTTACTTAGTCGTTCCCCTTCTACCGTGAGGTGTAGAGGTTTGGAAGAGAGCGCCAGACTATTCTATCGGCTGTCTTCCTCCTGGCCTGGTTCCATTCTAGTCCTCGGTCCTTCAAAGATTGTCTAATGTTGTCCTCCCAGCGGACTCGGGGTCTGGATCCTTGGCTCTTTGTTTCCCATGCTTGTCGTGGTAGCCGATCTTCTCCCATTCTGTAGACATGGCCAAACCATCTTAGTTGGGACTGTTCTACTTGGGTCTGTAGTGAGTGATAAACATGATAAATACCTGCAGAATTAGCAAGACATTATATGGTAATGGAGTTTTAAAACAACATCTTATGTTGTCATGTAGAATATTCTACACGAGGGTAGTGTAGGAGAAACCCCTACCCGTATCATTCACTTTGATGATGATTGGTTTTGCATTTGAGATGCAAAGATTAGCTGCTCTTGATTGGACTTCTCATCCACGAAGCAATATGGGTGGGTAAGCGAAAATATATTCGTTACAACCTAGCTCCTTGTAAGCCTACTTCACTGACTTCAAATTTCTTCAAGGAGAAATCATAGACAGACAGGAACACAGAATATCAGGACCCAAATATAAAACCGGGCCAGGACTATAATTGCAAATCACAACTTTAAATATGAAAAAGCTGGAACAGTTCAAGAAGTAAACGTACAACTTTGTAATCATTGTAATGGTCTCATGATGCTTTGTTTACTGTACTGTGTAATATTATGAAACAGAGTTATTCATGCTTTCCTAGGTTACTTGTGCTATCAGTATGCACAGTCAGAACAGGGAACAATTATTTATTTTTTAAAATTTCTTAACATTTGGAAATAACAGTCATTAAATCAGATGATATATTCTCTAGTGGTTCAGTAGCATCTTTTACATATGTTGAAATGGATATAAAAAGAGTGTGAAAGCCATATTTCCATATATTTTGGTGTCATTTTAAAAGCCTGATTATCAGTTAAAAAGTGTTAAACAAGATGCTTTTGTTTTGTTTTAGCTTTCAGCATAATGTTAAACTACATGTTTTAAATTTTTAGAGCTAGTCATTTGCTTAAATTTCTTCAGTTATGTGCCTGATGGCACATGACAGGAAGACCTGGACATACGTTATTTCAAGGCCTGTGCTCCTTGGGGGAAGGATGATGATGATGCATATAAAATGTGATTATGTGGGTGATTGGAGTTAATGTGGTGAGGCATGTGTATATGTTAAAAAGGATATAATTAAAATCAGATGTAAGTACTCTGCAGCTATTTGTTTCCAAAATTTTAACTGGTATTTTTCTTGTAATAGGTGAAGTTCCTTGGGGAAATTTGAAGCCACAAAGTATTAAAAAAAAAGTTGTTGATGACGGAACACCACTGAATATCAGTACAGCAAAAATACCTCCCAGGCTGAAAGCCATTCTTGGCTATGGCTTGGAGCTCAGAGAAGAAAACAGGTTGAATAAATCTGCATTTATTAGTGACTGGCTGAAATCTGACCAAGTAAGGAAATAAACTTTTAAGTTGTTATTTCTTTGTTGTTTCCGCATTACTTACGTTTGGAAATGTATTTTTCTTGAATAGTTCACATTTAAAAAATAGTCTTCAACTTTCATCACCATGGATGAAGTTTAGCATGTTATGACTTAATGTGAACGATACACAAACAGAGTCAATCGTTCAGCATTGCAGGTAATTCTTAAAGATGCATAGTTACTGAACAAGGACCCAGTGCTTGAATATGACTGTTGCTTGTCACATTTAAAATGCCTTAGGAAGTGTTGATCATGACCCTCCACAGTTCTCATATTTTGTGTGCATTCCATTGTTGATCTGTTCTCATACCCTGGTGTCATGTTATCTAATACTTTCTCTCTGTGTCTTCCAGTCTTCTATTTTTCTCAATTTTTCCAGGGGTCACAATGTTTTGATGTGCTTGTCTTCTCATCCAATGAAGATTGATTGTCTTCACCGTATATACGTTATCATATTTTATATTTCTTTGTTCATTAGCTTTTCTCAGACATTCTCCATTAGTTATCTGAGCTATTCATAGAGTTCATAACTTTCTTTTGAAAACCACTTCTCTGTTGCAACAAATGATTTTTGCTTGTTTTTGCTTATTGTTGAGGGCTTATTTCCGTACAATAATATTGGTTCAATGGAATACTTCAGAACTCATTTTATTTATTATGTTCACTGGCAAGGATTTTTTCAAATGGTAGAAGTTATAAATATATCAACAGTGATCTTTAGAATGCATGTAGAGGTTTAGAAGCATTAGGGAAATGCACTACAATGAGCTTATTTTGGTGCATTCCATATGGCCTACTTTTAAAAAAAAATGCCTTTGATCTTGGGCACAGTTGACGATGTTTTCTATTCTGATCTGGTCACTTGTTTTGATGTAGGAAAATTGAAATGAGGTGTTCAGGGGTATGAAGTATCAGAATAAACTGCCTCACTTATCAACTCTAGCTCATGCTATTCTGTACAGGATATAATTAGTCAACAGCTATCACTTGACAGAGATGGTGGACTCTTGATATATCAGTGAATTAAACTACCCACATAATTTTTATTTATTTTTCTATCATTGCATTATACTATGCTGACATTTTAAAAATTATTTCCAAGTTCTTTGCATTGGGAACCACAGTACAGTCTGGATAAGCGGAATTTGCTTAAGCCGAATTTTGGTTAAGTCGAAGCAGTTTTGCAGGTCCTGGCCAGAAGTCTTCTTTGGTAGAAACTCCTGATAAGCAGAATTTCAGATAAGCCAAAGTATTTTAGATGGCCCAAGCGGCTTCCGCTTATCCCAGATTGCACTGCATATAGAAATGAAATGCGATTAGCCCAAAACGAACACAAGAATTTTTTACTCCGCTGTCAAGGCAGTACTATTGTATGGCTTTGAAACAAAAAGTTGCAGACTTTTATAAATGGATTCTTGTGCAGAATAAAGGTTGAAAATTACGTGACAGAACCACTGATATGAATGGAACAAGAGGTGAAGAAAAGACGTTAGGTGTAGATAGTAGATAGAACAGACATTGATGAAACAAGCTAGTAAGGCAGACATTATTCTGGATTTACCAAGTTTAAAAGAAATAGAGTAAGATCCTAAAACACATGGAGGAGGAACTGGGGACAAACATAAAGAAGGACAGTGTTCACATGACAGTAGCTTGAACACATAGTGCAAGATAAGAGGGTGGGATGAACTATTTGAAGTGTTCTGCATGGAGTTGAAATGCAAAGAAGACAAAAGAAAAAGGTAAAGGATCCTGTTACATGCCCATTGAGACATATTGGGAGTATGGTGTTAGGCCAATATTTTCTTGACCACCGGCACACTATGGATGATGTGGTTAGCATCACGCCAACCGCCTTAACCTTCCCAGAGTTGCTCTGGTACCCAATTCATGAGGCTGGGTCAACCCCGAAGCTGTTTGCAGTCTAAAATATCCCACCTCAATTGGGGATCGAACCATGGACCACCGAGCTAGGAAGCCAGTGCACTAAACGCTGCACTACCGCAGCTCTCACAAAGATTATCTCAAAATAGGGACCTCAAGACGCAGCAATAGAGACCGCAGTCAGCGACTCATAGCTTGACTGCCTGCGTCAGGACCAGCGAACCAGAGCTGGTCAAGACCGTGCTCCACCTCCACGTGGTGGTCCTGGAAACAGTATGCAGCAATGCAGGTTGGCTGAGCGAGCACGGATCGCAATGGGAAGGCAAACCCGGTCCTAAAAAATGTCGTGCAGAAGTCGGATGTGTCGACCGAAAGGTGCAGATATCACAGCTACGTTGTAAACAGACACAACGCAACCACCGTCCTTTTCAGGGCAAACGAAGAAGAAGAAGAATCTCAAAATGCAAACAAGTTGCCAATTTAGATCCCAAATGCTGTCACTGCGGGTAACAGAGTTTAGGATAATCTCTCAACTCTGTTTATTAAATCAGGATTTCTTAACCTGTGGTCTACAGACATCTTCGGGTCCATGAATGAATTCTAGGAAATCCGTTTACAGAACCTTATAATTTGAATATTATTTTCACCAAAATCTTTACTCAGAAAATTATTATAGATGTTTTGCATTTAAAGAATTATATTCTTTTTTACATATTGTTTTTGTATTTCTTTATGACTATATGTAAGCTTAACGATTTCCTTTTGTAATAAAATGTATTATTTATATGCAAAAAATTTAAATTCTGCGTCTATGCAAATTTTTTTCTAATATTGGATTGGTTTGGTTTGGTTTTTTTAAGGACTATTTTCATTGCACACGGACAACTCCATCAGTGCTCCAATCTCATCCCTTAGATTACATAAGAAGGATCTCGGCACAGTGCACAAACTCCGTAGCAATGGTGAGAATCCCAATGTGTGTATTAAAGGAATCACACATTATATAAATATATTTGGTGGGTAGGTTTCTAATTTTTAAATTTTGCCAGGGCAGCAGCCCTATGGCCTACTCTTTACGATTTCCAACTGCAGTGGGATTTTTAACGTGTCCAACTTGCACACGAGACCTCCTATTTTTCGCCCTTATCCGAGAAGGCTAGGCATCTGATCACTACTCATGAGACCAGAGGGGAGTATGACATCACTATGACCACTGGTTCTGAAAAAACATTTCCATAAATTATATTCCCTCTACTGGGAATTGAACCTCTAGAATTTGAGGCAGACACCATACCTCTTAGCCACTCCGACCCCCTTATTTTTTTCTAAGAAGGGGTCTGCAGCCTTCAGTCAGACAATTAAAGGAGTCTATAGCCTTCAAAGGGAAATCAAAGGGGTCCATGGTACAAGAAAGGTTAAGAACACCTGTTTTAAAACACCTGGCCTTCTCTTGGCAAACTCATCACTAACATGAGAGGGACCAAGACTCTGAGGCTTCCTGCCAGAATAGATGAGACTCATAAGCCTGCAAAGCAAATCATCTGACAGAAGGAAAGCTGATTTCAAACCACTTGCTATGTTGTAGTTAGACTGGGGACAGTCAAAAGCTTAGGCAAGCAAACCTGAAAAAAGGGGAGATCCTAATTCTGCTAGCCAAAGACATGTAAGACCAAACTAGAAGACGAACTGAAATAGCTGGAGAAGACATGACAAAATTACAATATATGACATATACTTCTCCCCCCTCCCCAGAAAACTCATAGAACTGGCAGTCATCACGATACCCAAAGACAACTCCACATATTGGGTGGTATAGCAAACTCTGGGAAGCAACACCCAGTGGAAACATGTCATGTCATGACAATATACAAGAGTACCACCAACCAACCAGCAAGGGACGTCTTGAAAGAAACCATCGAAAACTTGAACCAAGACATAAAAAGAAGCAAACTTATTGAAACTTGTAAAGTCATTAAACAGCAACAATACAAGAATGCCCAGCAGCACACTGGAGACAAATGGAAGATAGAAAAGAGTGTAAATAAATGTTTGATAGGCAAAACAAATAGTACCTTATTTTGCACTGCTGTTTCCATCAGTCTTCCGACATAAGGGGTATTTACAGTCTTGCAGATATCAGTGTTGAAAAGAGACCAGCTGTAATTGTACATAATTTTTCTTTTGTTTAGTCTTTAACTGTGACAATTACTCTGTCATTGCTTTTAACAACATTTTCTGCATTCTGGTTGTCCAGCCACCCAAGTTTCAGAGGGTCAACACGTCCAATTACTTTAAGAACAAGTCAGGCAATTCTGCAGACCAGTTGTACTCCTCTTCTTCAGCTTCCTCATTGCCAAGTTCATCATCTGAGAAGAGTGAGGCATTAGCCACAGGTCTAGAGTCCTGGCTCCAGGACAGGCTTGATTTTGATAGAGAGTAAGTGATTTGTTAAAAGTATCTATTTGTGATTGTTAAAAGTATCTGTTGGACTGAGATTGCAGAAATTATTTGTAGTACTGAGATTGTTGAAAGTATCTGTTGGACTAAGACTTGAAATTATTTGTAGTACTGAGATTGTTGAAACTATCTGTTGGACTAAGATTGTCAAAATTATCTGTAGGACAGATTGTTGAAAGTATCTGTTGGACTGAGATTGTTGAAAGTATCTGTTGGACTGAGATTGTTGAAAGTATCTGTTGGACTGAGATTGTTGAAAGTATCTGTTGGACTGAGATTGTTGAAAGTATCTGTTGGACTGAGATTGTTGAAAGGATCTGTTGGACTAAGATTGTAGAAATTATTTGTAGTACTGAGATTGTTGAAAGTATCTGTTGGACTAAGATTGTAGAAGTTATTTGTAGTACTGAGATTGTTGAAAGTATCTGTTGGACTAAGATTGTAGAAATTATTTGTAGTATTGAGATTGTTGAAAGTATCTGTAGGACTGAGATTGTTGAAAGTATCTGTTGGACTAAGATTGTAGAAAATATTTATAGCACTGAGATTGTTGAAAGTATCTGTAAAGTTCTTCATTGCTTCAAGAATTAAAGGTATTATTAACTGGAAACTGATTCCTTCTCCATTTTTCTTTGTATCTAACAGCATCTTTCCTGAGTTAAATTTCCTAGTCCTTCATCTCCAGTTTCATGTTATTCATTTATTATTTTGGTCGGCATCTGTCCTCTTGGACACCCCTTTTTTGTATTGAGTTATCTTTTGCTCCATATAGAAATATGAAATGGACAACTGAAAAATTAATACAGCATAAACAAAAAGTATGACTGCTCAAAAACATGCAGAAGCAGCAGTTTTGATTTTAGGATTGAGGACATTCACATCTTCAGTTTACAGCTATTGGTCAGTTGATGAGATGGATGAAGTAGGCTTGACAGCATCTCTGTGTGCTAATTATGAAAGGCAGGTTGTTTTAAAATTTCCAAATTTAAATACCAAGTTCAGGCACAGCTTCAGTATTTTGAGAACTGAATTCCTATAATATGTCACCGATGGGGAGGTTTTATTGATTGTTCTGAGGAATCTCTCGAGTGGTGACTGGTGATTACCAGAGGTGTTATTACTTGAAGGAAGGTTTTAGTTTAACCCAAGTTCTTTAGCACTCACAGCAGGCTGTCACGTTATCTATTTCTCCTAATACTTTCAACTCCGACGTATATATAAAGGAACTCTCTTGGTTTTAGAAAACTTTTTTATTTATGAGTCCAACTGGACTAACTCCAAAGTTCATTCAAATTACACAACTCAATAATCTGGTTATTGACGACCAGAACGTTCACTTTCCAAATACAGTATTATTCCTTTATAAAATACATCAGCCATTAATGTAGCGCTGTCCAGAGATCAATTGCAAATACTGGTAAGCTTCATAGTTAAAGGTTTAACATAATGTTCACAAAACAATCGAGAGGTACAAACCGTGATAGCAGTAGTCGTAAAACAAATCCCCTAACATAATATATCTTGAGATTTTTGTAGATTCAGTTTTACTTTCATAAGGGGATAACACTACAACTTCTAGAAGGAGGTTCACCGATATGAAAGACTGAGATGTGTCTCGCTAGGAATCTAGCTCTGAACTAACTGTCTAATATGTCTGCCTACCTAATATATAGTCTTCAAGATGGTGCCATAAGCTAACCTTTATGGCAAAAACTTTATAATACTTTTTTCTTTTATTGGCTGATTTACCGGAAGTTAAGTGTACAAGATATTGGATTGGTCTTATCATTAGAAAGTCAGTTAGTATACTCTTTAAACTAACTGGCTACAAACTCTATTTTCCAGATGCTATGACGTATTTTGTTACTATGTGTTCTTTAGCCAATCATCTGCCTCAATACTCTCTAATCTAAATGTTCTTCCGGTTTTAATTATATTGTTTCTACACAAGAAGTGCTGACGTCATCTTTTCTTGCCTAGTGTTTTTATTACTTGCTAGTCTTGCTCAAGTACTTTGGTTTTTTAGACTTGCTCAAGTACTTTTGTATTATCCTTATTTCTAATGCTAACGTGATAACTTGCGTTAGTGTGGGCCATCCGGTCACAAATATATGGTCTTACCAAACATACTCAAGTGTGAAGTCAGTCTTATTGTATGGCTCTGAGACATGGAGAACAACAAAGACAACAACCAAAAAGCTACAGACTTTCATAAATGGGTGCTTGCGTAGAATAGAGGGATTGAAATGGTATGACAAGGTTACCAATGTGGAACTGATGACAAGAACTAGACAAGTGCCAGTGGAACAAGAGATGAGAAGAAGACGATGGCGATGGATAGGACACACACAGAGGAAACCTGTTGATAGCATTACAAGGCAGTCCTTGTTCTGGAACCCCCAGGGCAAGAGAGGCAGAGGTAGACCAAGAAGCACATGGAGAAGAGAGCTGGAAACAGAGATGAAAATGATAAGGAGAACGTGGAAGGAACTTGAGATGATGGCACGTGACAGGAGGACTTGGCATGTGTTTGTTGAAGGCCTATGCTCCTTTGGGAGTGGAGGGTTATGAATGAATGAAACATACTGATACCAATGATAGGAAAATAAGATAAATAAATATTAGTGACAAGATTGCTCCCATTGTTAATGATCAGCCTTAAATTCAATAGCTGAAAAATTCAAGAGACTAACAGACTATCCAATGTGCCTTAGAATAAATGCTATTAGTAGGCAAAGACTCAAACGAAGCAACTTTGTAGAATTAACCAAAACACAGATGAGAGCAGTTCCCATAAATGCAATATCAACTATTAACTCTTACTATACGTGAGCTAAAACCGCGTTTTTACGCGCTAGTTTAGCTATCGTTACCGTCGCGCACCAGTTGAACTGGCGAGCCGTAAAATTGGTACTAAACCCGCGCCACTTCACGGGGCTTGCCGGATAGTAAGAGTTAAACCCATCTACACTGCACACAAGCTTCCAGTTTGGAAACATCGTTTCCTGGAATTTAACTCTTTGACTCCAGACCAACGTTTTGAGCGTTGCAAAATTCAACGCGCCGTGCCAGCGCAACGTTCAGAGCGTTGTTTTTAGTTTATCACGAATAAACCCCAAAAATCGTCCGTTTAAAGCAGTTCATATTTTAAAACTCGTAGAATGACTTCTGCTTCTATTTAAACAACTAATTTGACTGTAGTTAAGCAGCACATGTGCGTGTTTTTATGTTATTATATTTGTGTGACGATTCGCGTGTTTGCATTTTTCGTTGTTAACGCTAGAGAAATATGTCACGCTTTATATTTGCATTTTCTAAGTCTCTTAAGCAAATAATTGTGTCAAACTACACTGAAACATTGCTGACATTGATGATGATTGTTTGGTAGTCACAGTTTGTTGTCAAAATACGGAATCGGTGCAGAACAGCTAGACACATTAGATTTAGTTGATGAGTGGGCGTAGTCATCTTCTGGCTGATCAAAAAGCAACAAAACTAGACCTACGTAACATCTAATCACTAGTCCTAGGTAGAAGATGAAGCTAGGGATACTATCAAAACATTAAACAAGTGTAAATACGTTTTTATATGACGTTATTCTTCTTTATTTGTTTGAAAATTATGTAATGCACGATTGCATAATTTATTTTTTTCTTACATGAGACCACAGTAAAAACTGGTGTGAATAACATTAAATGTACTAATTGTGGCCATAAGCAATGTTTTTTTTACTTTGTATATGGATTACCTTGATGTTTGAAGACTAAAAAGAAAGTTTTATTGTCTACAACAGTAATTTGTCTTTGGTAAGATCGTATTCTACAGTTAACTTTTTTGTGTTTTTCAATTTTACATGCAAAATGTTTTAAGTATACCGAACAACTCTTCTGTTAATACTACCAAAGATGTTATATATTACAATTCTAGATCCATTTTCCTACAGTTCGGTATATAATAAGTACATGTTCACAGAAAAAGATTAACATAACATTTACACTAAAAGACAGTACACTTCACTGTTTAGAATTCTTCAAAAAATAATTATGGCACAGGGTGGAAAATAATTATGGAGTCAAAGAGTTAAAAAAAGAAGAGACAGACTGCAACAGAGAGAAAATCCATAGCAACAAAATACATAGAGAAACATTACCCACGCAACACCTGGACCCATGCATACACAGATGGATCAGCAACAAATGCAACATAAAATGGAGGCTGAGATGTCTTTCTCACCTTAAGGACTGGTGCACAAAAAAAGCTGGCAACAGGACAATTCTCAAGTAACTTCAGAGCAGAAGCAGAGGCCTTGAAAACTGCAGCAGAGGTTATAATGACAGAGGAAAGCTCAGAGAACGTTGATGAAACCTGGATGTCTCCACAAACTATGTCAATGATTCAAAAGGGTTGTGATCCAATGGATTCCATCTCATTGTAACATCACCGGCAATGAAGAGGCTGACAGAATGGCAAAAGAAGATGGAAAGCTACCTCAGCCTGATGCAAGCATAACTTTCGAGGTGGCAAAGAGTTTTATCAGAATCAGATACAGAAACAAATGGGATACAGAACATCCAGGTGACACTCAAAATGATGCAACCTACCATCTCAACAGAAGAGAACAAGTGGTGATCCTCAGACTCTGCACAGGCCACAACAGACTGGGATACCATCTGTTCAACAAGCTAAAGATAGGAACTACCGATGAGTGTAACTGTGGCACTGATAAAATGACTGCTGAACATCTGCTCCAAAGTTACCCAACATATGTGGAACAGCGAAAGCGCATATGGCCGACACCAGTACCATTTATGGAAAAGCTCTACGGAGATGCAAATAGCCTCAAACTGATTACTGCTTTCTTTGAAAACATTCAAGTGGACGTCTGAGAGTGTACAAAGAAGAAGACATCCAGTAAATGTTGTATTCTTCTTGTATTAGCATTTCTTTGTTAATTAGCAGTTCTCAGGCTTTCTACATTTGCTGTTTTAGCTGTCAGTGGGATTTTTAAGGTGATTCTGAGAAGTCACATCTGTGCCATTTCCAAGAATTTTCTCATTTGTTCATCGGTGTTCAGGACTTACTTCAGTGTTGTAAAATATTTTAACACTTCTGTACATTTTCTTACATTCAGCGGCAGTGATTTATTTATCAGGAATATATCTTGTTTTATGGAATGCTGTTTTTGCTTGGCCTTTTCTGTTCTTAATCTCAGTTATGCATTTTCCATCTTAAGTATTAGAACAAAATGTGCTCTATTTATCATTACTCTGCTTTGAGGCAAGGTCCTTTACTTGGAATTAACCATTGTTACCATGTTTGTAAAGCCATTTTTCTACATTTTGTTTTGCCCATTGCATCTAACATTTTCTGGAAGCCTTTTTCAGTTTTGGCTTTTAGTACTGAGTTGTTAATATAGTGGTAGTTATTTGTACAGTTAGTATGCAGCTTGTGTGCCCAGTTCATCTTTGATTGATCTTTTATAATCTACTGTGGAGAGAATGGATCATGTGACAAAACACACCCCTGCTTTGCTCCTTGTTTTACTGGTTGGAAACTGCCTAGTTTCTTTAGCACACAAAGAACTGCTACCTGTTTCCAGTACATGTTTTTTTTACTAATTTTTCTTGGATCTTTCCAATAAATGTTTATATTTTGTGGTATTCTGATGCTTTCAAGATATGTCACTTTATCAGATATCTTACTATAATGCATGAAACAAATATAAGCATGTATATAGATCTATCTGGAATATCCAAGGTTGTCTTCATCATTGTTTGTATTATGTATAACACATTTCATATAAACTATCTCAGCTAGAACCAGTACACTGCTTTGATACAGACTTCCAGCAAGGGGGCCAACATCAGTGCAAAGGGAGAACAAATATGTCATATTTTTTAGCACATTTTTATCTTTGCCTTTGCCAGAATCTTGGGAAAACAATGTTTCTGACTTTTGTTTCTGTCTTCTCCTTTTCACATATTCATTCAGAATGTTTCTTAACCCCATTTCTGGTTTACTTTTCACAGAACTTACTTATATTAAAGTTATAATTGTCTAAACTAGGTCTGATGACTGTACTTTAACCCAAAAGGCATCTGAAAAAAATTGCCACTCACCTTCATCTCAGGGGTCTCAGGAAACTTCAAGGAAGTCTCTGAGAGATAGAAAGGTCAGTTACCAATTCTAGATAGAAAGGTCAGTTACCAATTCTTGATTTACATCTTGTCAGTTGTTAGTTTTGTTAAAACAGCACTTCATGTGTTGGCTGATACTTTTAGAAGTTAGCATTTTTATTCTTAGCAAATAAAAGTACCATAGAAAGAATGTTATTACCTCTATTAGCTGTTGAGAAAATGGTTGTGTACTGCTCCACCTATGCTGCAGTCTTGACATACGGATGTGGGCAGTGACTACAACCCATAAGAGCCAGCTTAAAACCTCAGAAATTAGGTATTTGAGGAAGGTGGTTCAAGGGACAGGGTGTGCAACCAGACAATATGTCATAGCCTTGAAACCCAGACCCGAGTGGAACAGTCCTAGTTGCGATAGTTTAGCCATGTCTGCAGAATAGGTGAATGGCTACCAAGACAAACATGGAAAACCAAGAGTCAAGGATCCAGACCTCCAAGACGACACAGAGTTTGCTGGGAGGACAGAGGACTAGGAAGAAGACAGCTGATAGGATAGCATGATGCTCTCTCTGGCACACCTCTACACCCCAAGGTAGAAAAGGAATGACTAAGTAAGTAAGTATTAGCAGTTGAGTGCCATATCTAGAACATTCACCTTTGCCTTGTAGTAGTATTAGCTGATAGTTTCATTACCATAATACAATGTTTCCCAAATATACCATATATCAAGTACCCCATTTTAAAGTTTAGTCTTATGTCTACCCCCTCTTGTACGAAGATAATTTGGGGGTAGTTTTAATAATACTATTTTATGTACACTAGAGCATATATGCCAAAAACAATAAGGAACCAGAAGACAGGCACATTTACATACTTAGGATGCATAGTTGTGATGCTGTACAGTAATTCTGTCTTTTCAACAGGCCCAGTCTTCTCTTTCTTAAATTATTATGTGTTTGGTCTTTTTCTGTAGATATTTCAGTGGGTTCTATGACAGTAGGTTTTGTTTATACTCGCACCAGTTTTCTTTTCTTTAACGTTAATTTGTGATCACGAGGGTTTTTCTTTGTTAAATTATCGTGACCACATAGTCCCAGTTTCTTTGTTAAGAACTATCGCGGTCAGCGTAACATGACGTAAGTGGGAAACGCGCGTGGTTGGGATAAACGGGTCACGTCGTACTTTCAAATCTATTGACGTAGACCCGGTTATTAATTTTGTAAGGATTTCCATTGGTTTAGAAAGAAGCTTTAGCTATGACGTAGGCCGAAAGTCCGCGGGGATTTTCTTGTATATATACTTGAGCGGTCTTGTAACGGACCCCTTTGTCAGATGAAAGTCACCACCGTGAATCCAGCATTTATCGTTCTGCTGCAAGCGGAAGAAAACGCGATAAATTGGTATGTTCATATTTTAATTAGAGCCGTAATATTAGTGGGTTCTTTAATAGTGTTGTAGCCTGATTAATGAATGGTTCTTCGGGAAGTTAACAAATATTTTATAAACGTAGTGCCATCTATTGCTAATTTTGTAGAAACGATGTAAATATAAATTGTGTGCATAATTCTTTCTGGGAAAATTGGCAGTATATGGGAGTGTGTGAAGTTTTGACATATTCACTGTGTGAGGGTTAGCTATTAAATACATGGGCGCGCTGTAATATGTAGAGCAGTGTGGGAAACCACCATGTAATTCTGAATATTTACAAGAGTAATACGATAGGCATTTTAATTGTGTGTACGTTATTTTTGTGTGCCTTAAATGTGGCTAAGGCAGTTGGAGAGTAGAGAGGAATTTATACGTGAATTTTATTGCTTAAAGGAGTAAATATTTCCTAGCGAGAGGTTTAGTTTATTTTTGGGTTAAGCAGAGAAACCTCATGTGAAATGTTAAAAAGGAGACCAAGGAATTTCGGACAGGAGATTTCCCTAGTTTGAATGTTTGACACGTGGTTAGCCATGCCTAACATAAGATTAAGGTCAGACAGTATCGGGAGTTTGTTTACGTACCAGAAAGATTTTAGTTGAAGCGGGGGGGGGGGGGGGGGGGTGGGGGGGAATAGAAGGAGTGTGAGATTGAGTGACATGTGGGTAGCAATATTTTATGTATCGTTGTGCATAGCGGGTGAAGGGGAGTAGAAAGAGTGAGATTGAAGTGACACGTGGATAGAAATATTTTATGTATCGTTGTGCCTAGCGAGTGAAAGGGAGTAGAAGGAGTGTGAGATAGAGAGACACGTGGGTAGCAATATTTTATGTATTGTTGTGCATAGCGGGTGAAGGGGAGTAGAAGGAGTGAGATTGAGGGACATGTGGATAGAAATATTTTATGTATCGTGCATAGCGGGTGAAGGGGAGTAGAAGGAGTGAGATTGAGTGACACGTGGATAGAAATATTTTATGTATCGTTGTGCATAGCGGGTGAAGGGGAGTAGAAGGAGTGTGAGATTGAGAGACACGTGGGTAGCAATATTTTATATATCGTTGTGCCTAGCGGGTGAAGGTGAGTAGAAGGAGTGTGAGATAGAGAGACATGTGGGTAGCAATATTTTATGTATCGTTGTGCATAGCGGGTGAAGGGGAGTAGAAGGAGTGAGATTGAAGTGACACGTGGATAGAAATATTTTATGTATCGTTATGCCTAGCGGGTGAAAGGGAGGTATATGTTAGAGATGAGTTATGGTTGAAGCTGTTGTACATTTGATGCATTTCTTTTGTCTACAGTGGGTCACGGTACAGTAGGACAGTGTAGTTTGTACCATACAAATTACCAACGGCAAAGTTGGCATCGCATGAGCCGAGAGCTCGATCATTATACTACTCCAACAATGGCACGTGTCCGGGAGATTGGTCAAATTTATACAGCCAGAAATAACGGCTGTGTTCCTCTAAACCTCGAGCGGGTTATCAGGGAAAGTCAAGGAAGTGTTCAGCAACAGAGAAGCTGCTATATCTTAGTCAAGTATCTCGTGCTTCTTAATCAAGTCATCAGTGCAGTCGTCAGAAAACAGGAGAGAGGGTGATCATTCCTGGTTCTGATAAAGTCAACGAGAGAAGGCATAACGGAGAAGTCACCTCAGCAGATATCGAGAGTGTCAGAGAGACACTGAAGCAAAGAGAGAGAGAGAGAGAGAGAGAGAGGAAGAGGAGATAGCTGGGACCAGTAGGGTCTGATGATATCCTCAGAGGATAGCCTTTGAGTAATAGATGTTATAAAAAGCTACTAGTGTAGCAGTCCAGTGTGTTAGTTTGCGGCGCTTATCGCCTAACGAGTTGGAAGCTGTGTAGATATTTTGTTTCGGCTGAGTCAGCAGGACAGAGACATTAGCCAATCTTATAGTAGTAGACAGTGGAGGCTAAAGTTGATGCCCCACCAGTGAGATTGTGGTTTCAATCACTAATCATTCTATTTTTCCCCAGCAGGGTGACTGACAGAGTGAATGTGGTTGTGGGTTTTATGTGGCTATTTATTTAATTGGTTCTTTGCTTTTTCAGGTCTGTGTCTCAGAGCACGATATCTATTTCTTTGCTGTATGATGACATTTTACTGTTTTATTGTGTAAATAAAATATATATACTGTATACTGGATCAGCTTCTGTACTATACTGTACCTATATGTTGTCTGTATAGTGGTGTCTGTGGTCTTAGTTAATCCTTATCTCCTTGTGTTTAAAGGTAGTCAGAAAGGGGGCGGGGGGGGGGGGGGGGGGGGGGGGGCTATAGCAAGTTTTCATCACAAGTGGCAAGGGAGAGTCAGTCCAGGTTCTCACCCTTGAGCCAATAGTCTCATCTGTTCACAGTCACTGTCATTTTCATCAAAATTCTATCTTCTCAAACTTTCTCATACTAGGGTCTTGCCTACACTCAGGCAAACACTATAAACTTAAATCCACTTCGTGACAATAGTAACACCATACGGCGGAACAAGCAAGGACATCAACAACAGAATGAATAAAGCGAGAACAGCCTTTGCTAGTCTCAACATCATCTGGAAGTCTTCCCAGTATAGCACAAGCACCAAATTAAGATTATGTGAGAGCTGTATACTTTCTGTGCTTCTCTTTGGTGCGGAATGCTGGAGAGTAACAGAGAAGGAAATGTTGAAACTGTCCTCTTTCCACACAGTGTGCCTAAGGAAAATTCTCCGAATCTTTTGGCTGAATACCATCAGCAACCAAGAACTACTTATTCAGAGTAACCAAGAGGACCTGCACACCATCATAGCTGGCAGACGCTGGAGTTGGGTTGGCCACATCCTTAGAAGGGACCCTGATGCCATTACAAGAACAGCTATGCTATGGACCCCCAAAAGAAAGCGAAAGAGATGCTGACCAAAAACAACTTGGCAGAGAACTGTGGAGGCTGAGATGCAAAGAATGAACCAGAGTTGGTGCACTGTACGAAGGATGGCCACCGACCGAACAGAGTGGAAGCAGTTTGTTGCTGCCCTACAAGACGCCACCAGGCATGATGGCCACTGACTGCTTTGACAGACTGCGGCTAAGGATCAAAGAGGAAGAAGAAGAGCATATATAATATATGCTCTTGATTTATTAACATACATAATAAAAGTTACACACAGTACACTATATCATATATATAGTTTTCCAGCTCATTCTGTCATTCTTTCCGTTTGTAACGCTCCCAAAAATAGTAACACTCGCCAAAGAAAAGTGCGCAAAGGAAGGTGTGCATGCGCAAATATCATCTCTCTGTGAACAGCGTGCATGTTCAAACTTTGTTTAACAGTGGAAGTAAAACAGCTATTTCGCTTTTTAATACAGGAATTTAAAAACATGGAAGAAAAGTCTGATAACTATTCTCACTGTCACCACCTATTTGTTTAAATATGTATGTTCATATTCATGTGTTTAGAGATGCATAAATACCAGCACGTAATGTCTGCTGACATTTATTTCCTACAGCAAGTCATTTTGTGCACCAAGAATAAGGAGGCTTTACATCTGAATAGCGAAATCTTAACAAAACTTCCGGGTGAGCTAAAGATCTATTATGGTTCCGATCAAACAGTATCTGAAGATCCCTGCGAAGTTATGAACTTTAAATGCCAATTAAAACAACAGAAAACCAAGGCGGTCTTCTAATGGACAATCGGATATTCACACCTAACATTATTTTTCCACAAGTATTTGAATAAATAAAATTGCCGTTAAGTATTGGTGCTTTTGGATTTAACTCCCGTCATATGACAAGACTCTAGTATAGAAATAATAATTTAAAAAGTAATTAAAGTTAGTGTCACAGTGAAGACAATTCTTCAGCTGTTATTATACATCTCAAATTTTGATGAATAAACTTAAACAGTCAGGAGAATTAAAAAAATTTTTTTTATTATTTTGCAATTTTCCCATTTTGGGTCATGCAAATATGACAAATAGTTTAAATACATTTTAAAAATGTAAATCTTCCTAAAATCAGTACCAATCAGAAAGTGATTTGGAGCATCAAAGTCAACCATTTCTGAGTTTGAAACCTATTAAGCCAGCATCTCATCTGAGGTGCTTGAGCCCAGGAGATCCACCTTTGCCCGGAAATGATGGCTGTCATTTTAATGTGTTTGAGAGGAACAACAGTGGCAGACCTTCTGCCTGGGACAAAAGTGCAGCTCTGTCTAGAGAGTATACATCACAGCCTCAGCTTAGGTAAGTCAGTTTGTTGTGATTGTTTAAGATGTCAGCATAGAGTAGAAAACATTTTATTACCATTTAATCAACAGAAATATAATTACTGTAACTTGAGACAGATGGGACAACAGTTTGGACATGGCATTCTCAATGTGTTTCTGAACCACATATTATGACAGATTTTATATCTGTATTAAATTTGATTGTTTGTTGTTTTTGTTTGTTTTTTTAGTTTTGAAAAAGCTGCAGAATTCCATATTGGGAGAACAAAGCTGAAGAAAAACTATATATTAGTTCTTTTTTGTTACGCTTTTGTGTGTGTGTGGATGTTGCTTTCCAAATAGGTAAACCTGTGCGCTTCTTCAATCATCTTATCAATTTGTTATAGGACACATTTGTAAATTATTAATTATTGTTTCCAGTTTTTATATTCTGTTGGTAGCCGTCAGTGTTTGCTGCTTTAATCATCATTGTCTTTCAGTTGCATGTAGAACATAGACTAGAACATAGACCATCAATCACTTCATGCCAAGCCTTCTGCCATCTGTTCAGTTTTTTTCGTCTTCTGTATCCCTTTTGTGCAGTAAAAATGGTTAAAAGCACTACACAATTTACTTTGTCCATCTTTAGCGCTCACGCACATGCACACACACACACACAGAGCGCTCACTCAAGAATTACTGGGCAGATTTTTATAAATTTTTGTACTGAAGATGGCAACTTATTTCAGACTTGATAGAAATCTGATAAGAACTAAAGACACTTTATCTGAGTACTTAAGTTTCATTCTCGAGGCCTTATTATTTTCAGAAGCAATCCACTCGACTTGGTACATTTTAAGAAATGCAGGTTTACACAAGCTATAAGTTACAGGGTTTCATGCACCATGGAAGCTACATCATCAACTAAAATGAACATGCCAGCTCTATGTTGTGCAAGCATGTATATTTCTCCTTGTTATGTCTGTCTCCAACTCTCATCTTGTGGGCTTTGAGTCTCATATTTCTCTTACCTTTCAGATTTCAGAACAAGGCCTGCCTTGTAATGTTATCAGCTGGTTTCCTTAGTGTGTCATATCCAGCATAAACATGCTTTCTCACCTCTTTCAGATCACTTTACCTGTACACTTTTGATACATTTTTATGCTTTTCAGGTGAAAAAAATATAGCATGATTGTGGTGGTAAGAAATACAAAAAAAAATTGAAAATGGGGGAAAGTACAACTTTGAGATTATCAATGTTTAAATGGTGCAAGGAAACTGGCTCCAAAGTCAATCCCAACAAGGCCTGCATGATGTGGTGCACCTTGATGCACCTTGAACTAATGTGAAAACAGACCTTCCAGATATTACTCTCAATGGACGGAAAAAGGAAAGGCAAGAAAAACTGATATACCTTGAAGTTACATTTGATCATGAGCTATCGTTTAAGTACCATGTTGATCACATCATACAAAAATGCAGAGCTCTGGCAGCCCTGAAAATAATGGCCGCAGCGCATCTGGAGTAGAGATTAATATTTCTTCTTTATCATCAGCTAATATCGGTCATTGAGTATGGGCTGGGAATACTTACGCTGTCAATAACATAATGTGAATGACTCGAACGGATTCAAAATGAAGGAATGCTTATGGTCTTGGACTGTATGTGAGATACCCCTGTTGTGACAATGAGGTACATGTTTGGAGTGATGTCAATTAGATCCAGATATGCGATGGCCCAGGCAAAAGCCTATATGCGAGTAACTACAAATGGCACCCCTAGCTTAGAAACATAGCTGACATTAAGGGAGCAAGAATAAAGATGGGATGTCATGGATGGTACAGACAGAAACAATGATCAAGCAGGTGACCACAGTTGACAATATATTCAAAGGGGAAGGGTGGAGTAAGTCAGATGAGAACTGGATTAACTGCCAGCAAGTCATCATCAACCTTGACAGAGAGTGTAGAACTTGGAGCAGTGGGAAAGCAGAAATGGAAATTAATCAGCTGATACATGATCATGCTGGGGATAATGATGCCATTGTGTATACAGATGGGTCTGTGATCCATGGTGAGAAATCAGGTTGAGGCTTCTCTGCTAGGGTAAAGGGCAGAATCGTACCCAAACATTGTGGAGCTTACAAGATAACAACTTCCAGCATGAGAATGGAGGTAGAGGCAGTTACTGCAGCCTTAAGGTGGCTAACTCCAACTTCATTAACAAAGACAGTCATTGTGTCAGACTCTCAGTCCATGCTTCAAAAGGTTCAAAAAGGTTCAAAATCATACAACCTACAGAAAAATCTGAAATTCACAACTGACAGTGTTGTTGTTGTTTAACTAGAGCTGCTGAGCTTTTTGCTCTTTTGCTGCCAATACCAAGATGAAGACTCCTTGCTGAAGTCATGAGCTCCAGTTTCTCCAGCTTGGCTTGCATTTAAAGGATCACCAAATCTGGTCCCAAGCTAGGAGTAAGAAGCGTGTGGCATAATGTGCATTCCCCGCCATCCAAGAGGGCTCTCCAACTATGCAGAGCTAAAATACTGTGCTCTGGTTTTGGGCTGTCCCAAGGAATTGTCACGTCCTATACAGAGCCACTTCTCAGCTCCCCCTGCCTATCACTGGGTCCATAGTGAGATCCTCCTGCATGCAGTCAACCTGGTCAATGCCAAAGAATCATATCTGGGGCTCAAGTGACTTCTCCAAGCTTAGTGTGCAATGCTGGGTTCTCAACAAGTTTCACCACAGTGGGAACCCCTGAAAGTGTGTGGATTATTCCAAGAGTCAATGAAGGTGTAATTAGCCTCACAGACAGAGGTTCATTTCCACACACACACACACATATATATATATATTGAAGCATTGTGCAAAGCTGGTGGTCATATAAAGATGAATCCAGATATGCCTCCATGCATAACTGACAGTATGTATAAGTACCACCTTTTCGTGATTCTACCACGTTTTTTTTAATTTTGGGAATATCTGGTAAAAAAGCTCTGTTTGTGAGGCTTCTTGCTTTCTGCTTTACCAAGTTGCATAATCATCCACTTCATGACATTGTTTAGGCATTTTTAGCCTACTATGAAAGGTATATGCCTGGCTCCCTCATTTCTGCACATCAATATCTTATCAGAAACCCAAGAAAATAAGTCATTCTTGTAATACGTCACTCATATCAACTGTCATGACTTTCTCTAGGCCTTTTATTATTACGGGATGGCATGACTTGTTGACTAAGGAAGGGCTACTACAAATTTTTTTATAAAATGAGCTGTTCTTTTAGAATGGAAAACATTCACAGAAGCTTCGAATCTGCAGGAGCTGATGTGGATCTACTGTCCTGGTCATGCAGGAATACGCAGTAAAGAGAGAGCTGAGAGACTAACATCAAGAGCACCATAGTGAGGACACTGGATATGGCTAAGGGAGAGCTATTGAGAACAATTAATGATCACCTGTAAGAGAATGACACTGCAATAGATGAATCATCAAGGTTAAGACTGCTGGAATTTGGCATCAAACGTAAGGCTCGCAGAGATGGATGTATGAGAGGATTCATTCACCAAGCTACAGGAACAGTCACACTCTTTGACATGTACTGAGGGAGACTGAGCACCTGTGGGTTTGCCTGGAGTTCAGTGATGTCAGCTCTGTTCAACAATAACGTTTTGTGCATGTGTCACCTTGGGGAGGTTTTGGTGATTGTTCTGAGTAATCTCTCGAGTTGTAACTGGTGACTACCAGAGGTGTTATTACTCGAAGGAACGTTTTATTGCAACCCAAATTCTTTTGTACTCCAGCAGGCTGTCACGTTATCTATTTCCCTTGCTCTTTCAAACTCCAACGCATATATATTCAAGTAATTCTCTGGTTTTAGAAAACCGTTTTATTTGTGACTCCAACTGGACTAACTCCAAAGTTCATTCAAATTACACAACTCAATAATCTGGCTAATGACGGCCAGAACGTTCACATTCCAAATAAAGCATTATTCCTTTATAAAATACATCAGCATTAAGGTAGCGTTGTCCAGAGATTAATTGCAAATACTGGTAAGCTTCTACCGAGACCTCAACTATAAACTTCATAGTTAAAGGTTTAACATAATGTTCACAAAACAATCGAGAGGTACAAACTTTAATAACAGTAATCGTAAAACAAATCCCCTAATGTAATATATTTTGAGATCTTCGTAGATTCAGTTTTACTTGCATAAGGGGCTAACCATCAACTTCTAAAAGGAGATTCACCAATATGCAAGACTGATATGTATATTGCTAGGAATCTAGCTCTGAACTGTCCTATCTAATATGTCTGCCTACCTAATATATAGTATTTAAGCTAACCTCTATGACAAAAACTTTATAATACTTTTTTTTTCTTTCATTGGCTGATTTGCCGGAAGTTAAGTGTACAAGATATTGGATTGGCCTTATCATTAGAAAGTCAGTTGGTATACTCTTTAAACTAACTGGCTATAAACTCTCTATTCCAAATGCTATGACATATTTTGTTACTATGTGTTCTTTAGCCAATCATCTGTCTCAATACTCTCTAATCTAAATGTTTTTCCGGTTTTAATTATATTGTTTCTACACAAGAAGTGCTGACGTCATCTTTTCTTGACTAGTGTTTTTATTGCTAGTCTTGCTCAAGTACTTTGGTCTTTTAGACTTGCTCAAATACTTTTGTATTATCCTTATTTCTAATGCTAACGTGATAACTTGCGTTAGTGTGGGCCATCCGGTCACAAATGTAAAAATGCCGTGGTAAACAAAAAATATTGGTCACATCTGATGGACGTGTTGTTACCACCCCTAGTCTTGCCAACCCACATTCATTGCTAGTGTGTCGAGTTAAGTACCGTCGACGCAAACAAGAAAGCTGAATTTTTGGTGGGGAGTAAATGAGAATGCAAAATTATTTCGTGGGAAAGAAATAATAAAAATAAGCTGTATGTAAACTGCAATGTATATATATATATATATAATTCATTGTTTCTGCGTACATTTAACCTTATATGGAAATTAGATCTAGATTAGTATTTCATCGGAAAACACTAGGTTTATTTTATTATCCTCGTGTCATTCTAAAACATGGTCCGCAACCAGACGATACGTCAAGGCCTAAAATCCCACCCCCTGCAGACCCAAGTAGAACAGTCCCAACTAAGATGGTTTGGCCATGTCTGCAGAATGGGAGAATATCAGCTACCACGACAAGCATGGGAAACAAAGAGCCAGGGATCCAGACCCCCAGGATGACCCAGAGTCCGCTGGGAGGACAACATTAGACAATCTTTGAAGGACCGAGGACTAGAATGGAACCAGGCCAGGAGGAAGACAGCCGATAGGATAGTCTGGCGCTCTCTCTTCCAAACCTCTACACCTCATGGTAGAAGGGGAACGACTAAGTAAGTCATTCTAAAAGAACAGCTCATTTTATAAAAAAATTTGTAGTAGCCCTTCCTTAGTCAACAAGTCATGCCATCCCGTAATAATAAAAGGCCTAGAGAAAGTCATGACAGTTGATATGAGTGACGTATTACAAGATTGACTTATTTTCTTGGGTTTCTGATAAGATATTGATGTGCAGAAATGAGGGAGCCAGGCATATACCTTTCATAGTAGGCTAAAAATGCCTAAACAATGTCATGAAGTGGATGATTATGCAACTTGATAAAGCAGAAAGCAAGAAGCCTCACAAACAGAGCTTTTTTACCAGATATTCCCAAAAATAAAAAAAACGTGGAATCACGAAAAGGTGATACTTATACATACTGTCAGTTATGCATGGAGGCATATCTGGAGTCATCTTTATATGACCACCAGCTTTGCACAATGCTTCAATATATATGTGTGTGTGTGTGTGCGTGCGTGCGTGCGTGTGAGAGAGAGGAAATGAACCTCTGTCTGTGAGGCTAATTACACCTTCATTGACTCTTGGAATAATCCACACACTTTCAGGGATTCCCACTGTGGTGAAACTTGTTGAGAACCCAGCATTGCACACTAAGCTTGGAGAAGTCACTTGAGCCCCAGATATGATTCTTTGGCATTGACCAGGTTGACTGCATGCAGGAGGATCTCACTATGGACCCAGTGATAGGCAGGGGGAGCTGAGAAGTGGCTCTGTATAGGACGTGACAATTCCTTGGGACAGCCCAGAACCAGAGCACAGTATTTTAGCTCTGCATAGTTGGAGAGCCCTCTTGGATGGCGAGGAATGCACATTATGCCACACGCTTCTTACTCCTAGCTTGGGACCAGATTTGGTGATCCTTTAAATGCAAGCCAAGCTGGAGAAACTGGAGCTCATGACTTCAGCAAGGAGTCTTCATCTTGGTATTGGCAGCAAAAGAGCAAAAAGCTCAGCAGCTCTAGTTAAACAACAACAACACTGTCAGTTGTGAAGTTCAGATTTTTCTGTAGGTTGTATGATTAATAATAATAATAATAATAAATTCTTTAAGCGCCAAACACGGCGCATAAGGCAGAAACCAGTGCTCTCCAGGTTGTTCGTTGTGACGCCACTCCTCTTAGCTCTTGCACATTATTTAGGCCCAACGTTCTTCCTTCTCTTATTATTGTTCTTCTGAGTGTTTCTTTTGGTCTTCCTTTTTGCCGCTTACCCTCAGGAACCCAAGTGAGCGCCTGTAGTGGTATTCTGTTGTTTTGCATTCGTAGGACATGACCGATATATGACCATCGTCTTTTCCTTATATAGTCGGAGACATATTTCTGCCTAGAGTCTTCTCTTATTTGTCGATTAGTCTTGAATTCTTTCCAACTGATGTTCATGAGTTTTCTAAGACGTTTGTTCTCGAATGTATTCAGCTTGTTCTCCAATGATTTTGTTATTTTCCAACTCTCACAGCCGTATGTTAACACTGAGATAACATTTGAATTAAACAGACGAAGCTTGGTATGTATATTCAATGATCGTAATTTCCAAATGTTAGATAATCTATTGAAGGCGCTAGCTGCCAAAGCAATTCTAGTATGGATTTCTCTTGTTGTGTCACCATCCTGAGTCATTTTACTGCCTAAATAATTGAAACTTTCAACTTTCTGTAGTTTTTCCCCGTTCAAGATGAAATCAAAGGTCTCGTTAGAAAAGTTCATAGCTTTAGTTTTAGAGGCATTTATTTGGAGACCAATTTTAACCGAGAGATGACACAAATTATTTATTGCTTCTTGGGATTGTCTTGGTGTTGAACTTAAGAATGCTACATCATCTGCGAAATCCAGGTCCCCCAGGAATTTTCCATTTGACCATTTTATACCCAATTGTTCATTGTGGGTATAGTTTCTCATAACCCAATCAATAGCTATTCCAAAAAGTAGTGGTGACATAATACAGCCTTGTTTCACCCCTGTTTCTACTGTAAACCATTCTGTATTCCCTTTATTTGTTCTAACACAACATCTTGCATTGTCATATAGCGCTTTGATTATATTCACATATTTTGTTGGAAAACCATAGTTGTAAGTATCTTCCACAATGATGGGCGGTGTAGACTATCAAAGGCTTTTTGAAAATCGACGAAGGTGATAATAAGTGGCGATTGCCTTTCCACTGATTCTTCTATAATTGTTCTTAGTGTGAATATTGATCAATACATGATCGTTTCGGCCTGAAACCCGCTTGTTCTTCTCTGATCTTTTCGTCAGCATGCAATTTAAGTCTTTCTAACATCATGCAACATAATAATTTTCCAGGTACTGATAATAGAGATATACCACGCCAGTTATTACAGTCTGATAGATCACCTTTCTTCGGGAACTTTACAATAATACTGTCTTTCCATTGTTGTGGTGGTTGTTCTTCTCTCCATACTTCATTTATAATATCTAAAATTCTCAAGAGGTTGTTGTCATTAACTGCTTTAATCATTTCCCTGAAATTTCGTCAACTCCAGCAGCTTTAAAATTTTTTAATCTTTTAACGGCTTGTTTGATCTCGTCCAGCGTGAATTCATCGCAAGTTATTGGCAAGGTGGTTGTGGATGTTTCATTATTAAAATCAGGTGTTACTGTTGGTGGTGGTCTGTTTAGCACCTCCATGAAGTGCTCAGCCCATCTCTTCATTGTTCTTTTTCTGTTGGTATTGAATTCCCTAATTTACCTTTAACAGGTGTTTCCATAGCAGTAGGCTGGTGACATAGTTGTTTTGTAATTTGATAAAGGCACCTACTATTACCAGTTCTTGCAGCATTTTCAGCTTCTACGGCCAGTTCATTGATGAAATGTCTTTTATCTCTGCGAGTTTTTGTCTTCACTTCTTTATTTAACAAGTTATAAGTTAGTTTGCAAGATTCAACTGCATTATGTGTACTTGCCGCTAGTAGTTAAAGTTTTGCTGTTTTCCTTTCTTGTATTTTATTATCCCAAGTAATCTTCTCTCATCCATTTTTTCTTTTTATGTACTAGGTATCCGGTGGTCGCTACAGCTGCTTCTGTCATTGCTGTTCTCAGTTGTTCCCATTTAGTATCGATTGTCTTGGTGGTGATATCGTTGTCAATTTTGCCTAGCGCATCGAAATAGTTGGTCATTTTGACATTATATTTCGTCTTTATATCATTTGATTGCAGTCTGTGTACATCTATTCTTCTATTTTTTATTCGGTTGGTATAACTTCTTCAGTTTAATTCTCATTTTAGCTATGCAGAGGTTATGATCGCTTCCGATCTCTGCACCTCTGTATGCTCTGACGTCTTGAACTGATGAGCGAAATTTAGCGCTTATGCAGAAGTGATCTATCTGGTTCTTAGTTCTGCCATCAGGTGAATTCCATGTTATCTTGTGGATATTCTTATGTGGAAAGATGGTGTCTGCCACAACGAGGTTTGATATTTCACAAAGTTCTAGAAGTCTTTCGCCATTTTGATTCATACAGCCTATGCCATGAGTACCGAGATATCTTTGTACTCCATCGTTGTTGTCACCTACTTTGGCGTTAAAATCACCCATGACTGCTATTATGTCATGCTTGGGTATTGTGTTGATGGTACTTAGAAGTGCTTCATAGAAGTCATCTTTTGTGGTATCAAGAGCGTCGTTAGTTGGTGCATAACATTGTACAATTGAGAGCTTGAAAAATCGTGTCTGAAATCTAGCTAATATTAGCCTCTCATTGATAGGTACCCAGCTGATAAGCGATGCTGCTGCTTTCTGTGTCATTAGAATGGCTACTCCCTCTGTGTGACGATTATCATTACTACCAGAATTGTATGATTGCCAGAAACATAATGAAGCACAGATTCATATTAAGTGTGCTGCTGATGCTGCCAAGACATTGACAGTTTCAGCTGTTTCGCAAAGAAGAGTAATGGAATCAGATTTTCAGCTACAAATGACCCATGCTGAAATAGTCAGGTTTCACCATATTGCTTAGGCCAGTCTGTCTCTGTCAGTGACAGACATTTTAACTATAGCATTGCCTCTAATGTTGTAAATGAATAAAGGCTAATATTAATACAATGGGTGTCAACAGTAAATGACAACTTTAGCCAGGAGAATGCAGATGTTGCCATTTAGCATAGTGACCTTGATATGAAGCAGTTTCTCATAATTTAACCTCTTGCACTCTTCAGATGTTAGTATGTTGCAGTAATATCAGATTTTTGTTCACCTCTCATTATAGGGTGTGCAGTTACAGTTTTCCTGTAAATCATTTTTGTTAAAGACTTACACATTTATCTCTCTCTCTTTTCAGTTCCGCGCTTATTGACATTTGCCAGATTTGTCACCTCAGTTTAAAAAAAGACAAAGTATAAAATTGAAATTAAATATGAAAACTCTGATATAAACATGAGATAGCAAATGTAGACATACAGCCTGTATCTGACCATCCGTCTGCCTCTCTGGGTGTCTTTCTCCTTGTGAAATAATAACAATCTTGTAGATTATAGCTTATAAAATGTTAGCGCAGGTTGTGAAAGACATCTTTATTCGAGGTCAGTATTAGGGTCTTCAGCACATTTTTTAAATAAGTGTTTTCTTCAGTCATGTTATTCTTCTGTAATGAAGTAGAACACTATACTTGCTTTGTTGCATGCTGAAGCTTACTTTTTGAATTTTATTGTTTTATGAGGAAAAGCTGTGTAATCAAAACCAGAGCGTTCGATTGACATAGTAGTTAGAGCACTGGTCTCTCGTGGCAAAGGTGCCAGGTTCAGTTCACACTATTGCAATGCTCCAATGTACCCTTCTGTAAATTGGTACCTGACTTTGCTCTTGAGTTAGTGAAGGAAAAGTCAGCGAGGAAGGGAACTGGTCACCTCCACCTCTTGATGCTGGACCTATTATAGTGAAATCTCTAACACCTCACTCCCCTATGGCAATATCTACTATAACTCTACCTTTACCATTTAATCAAAACTGGTTGTGTTTCAGGAGTGGTAATGAAAGCCCTGAAGTGCATAGTTCAAGTGAAAATGTTAGGAAGCTGGCTGATTGTTACCAGCAGCGTTTGAACCAGGTGAGAAGTTGATTGTATGTCATAGAAAGTGATGGTAGTTATTATTGTTGGTTTGAAAAAGGAAGCAGCTTAGAGGCCTTTTTTTTAAGATCTTTTCGTCTATTATTAATGTTGTGTAGCATCATAAACTAAGTTTATTATTAGTTTCTGATCCAGACCACTGTGTAAGGTCTGGATTCCTGTCATATTTTATTCCTGTAAGGTGTCTGCCACCCAGTTAATCTTCTATGCCTCATCAGTTTCCAGGACAGATCTGTATCTAAATAAAACCGCATAGCCCACAAACTGAGTGTTAAGAGATGAGTTCCATTTGATTTTGTATTATACAAAAATATATATTTGGTCATGATGGTTTATATTGTCATGTAGGCTGCCATTTTGTAAGGGTCATGTGGGCTGCCATCTTGTAAGTGTCATGTGGGCTGCCATCTTATAAGGATTATGGGTAATTTCCTATTACTTGTGCTTTTTTTCTCCGCACAGAATATCTGTAGTTATGTGTTGTTTCGTACGGTTAAGGTTAGGGTTAAGGTTAACTCTAACCCCAACCCTAATCCTAACTGTAAATGCTACGAAACAACTTATAAGTAAACATATTCTGTGCGGAGCAAAAAAGCACGAGTAATAGGACATTGCCGGATTATGTCTCATGCCTACATTTTTCAACTAACAACTGGGATATATTTATTAGAGATAAAATTGCTAAGAAATTAATTAGATATTCATGTGCTGCTGCAGTAGTATTATTTTGTTGCAGTTTGTTTTGCACCTTCTAACTGCATGTGAAAGCTCATGACAACCTCTCATGACATGCCTGGTGGGACTGATGTTCTGGTCTTTCTTTGTCTCATTTCTGTGATGGTTTTTGTGCAGTTTTCATGCAAGATAGCTCTGCATATTTTATGTTATGTTTTCAAAGTTACATTAACATATTAACTACCGCAAGCCAGTGGGACTGGCTTATGAAATCCTATCATTTGGACCATGAGCCGCTCAGAGCGTCGATCTATGTTTAGTAATAAAACGAATAAAAAATGTACTGAAACACTTTTTGATCTGGTTCGAGATTTTAAGTTGCCACCAGAAAACAAATTCCCAAAGCATGGTTGTTGTAGAACACTGAAAAATTGATATTATGTTCATAATTTTCAGCGTTTTTGGGTTAGTTACCAATATTTTATGGAAGTGGTGTAGGTGCGATTATGTAAGCTACCAATAGTGTAAATATTAGTCAGTATGTCTGTCCTTGGGCTTGTTATTATTGTAATTGGATATACTACGCGATAATCACCTACAGAAAAGCATTAACTGCCTTAGAAACAAGCAACATGTTGATATGTTGATAATTTAAAAAAAAAATGAAACTGTGTTTGTCTTTTAATCAATTAATATTATTAATAATATTTACCATACCTGTAAACATAATTTTTTCTGCTTGTTGTAATAGTACATTCATTTATCTTTAAAATGATGTATAATTCATAAAAATCTGTAAGCAATTACAAAAACTACAGCTTAATTTGTGCGTTCACCTACAAGGTGAAAATGGAAACAAAATTTAATTACGCCACAACGTGTTTTCCAATTCGATAGTTAATGTGTTAATACAAAAAGGAATATTGAGAAAAAAAAAATTAATGGACGTGACCTTGATTCAGGGACCCGGTTCAAATACCTGGAAACTGTAATTAATAATGAAGGAGCAAAAGCAGAGCTAAGAACAAGGACAACACATACAACTACAGTTCTTGCCAATCTGGAAATACAAAATTTGTAACTCTTCAAATAAATATCAGATTAATGCAGACATTAGTCATCTCTGTATTTTTGTAACATATGAAGCTTGGATGTTAAACACATGATTAGAGTGAAAAGCATAAGCAGTAGGAACAAGATAACTCACAGTGATCCATGGAATATCATACATGAAATGGATCATGTCACAAATAACAGCATTTGCAGAACACCATAAAACAAACTGTATATTCTAACAATCACATAAACATGTAGACTTAAATGGTTTGGCCATGAAACAGGTTGTGCGGCACTACATATAGGGACAGTCTCAAGAACATGAAGAAGCGGTAGACCAAAGATGCCATGGGAGGATGATGTTCAGGAAATAGAAAAGACGTCTTAATGCTGACACACAGCAGACACATGTGGAAACGACAAAGATTTCAACATAGGATGGTGCACTAATTAGTGCCCAGGTTATGGGACAAAGGAAGAACTAGCTAAATTACTAAGAGCAAGTGTTCATTTTCAGCAGCTAGTGTGTCATGCTTACATTAAATAATTACTTTATACACTACACTTTAGCTCTCCAAGGAACACAGGCCATCCACTGAAGGTTTTTCCATGTCATCGTCAGTTTTATTTCTGTCTATGTATTTTTAAGTTTCCCTTTACTTCTTTTATTACCTTGGGGATTCCAGAACAAGGTCTGTCATGTAATGCTACCAACATGTTTCCTCAGAATGTGTCTTATCCATCACCAGCATTCTATTTTTATCTCTTGTTCCACTAGCACTTGTCCGGTTCTTGTCATCAGTTCCACATTGATGATCTTGTTGAACCATTTCAATCCTTCAGTTCCCCATGAGCACGCATTTATGCAAGTCTGTCATTTGTTTTCCTTTAATTACTCATGCTTATTTTCATAGACATATCTGGTATCCTGAAGAAACATAGTCTGATGATATCCAAGGTCACATACATTACGTAAAATTTAAAACTACATCTCTCCTCTGTGCTTGAAGGAACAAATGGAAGGAAAAATCTAAATTAAACTTTCTGATAACTGTATCTCTCAGTGCTGTAAAGCCATGACTAATTACTGTAATACACAGTTCAAGTACTCAGTGGGTTCTTTATTTAAAAAAAAAAAAAATTATCTGAAACAGCACAAACTTCGTCAGGCCATACTGAAGGGGAGCATGGCACCAAGAGGTAGCTGTCAAGATGTGGAAACCTCATCTGATGTAAGTCACCATTTCCTTTAGCCTGAAATGATTATGATAAGTACAAGTTTGATCTTTTTACAAATAATTTTTAATATTAGTTTAATCTATTATTGCTTTCAGAGAGTACATTTTTAGACATGACTGCCTTTACTGATTTTGCATTAAGTAACTTATTTATAATGATAACATAAAGTGTTATATATTAAAATGTAGAAAAATGAAACATCTATGACATGCACTTAACTTAATTGTTAAGTGTTGTTAAACATGCATGCAACATATACAGTAATGAGTGCAGAAAAATTTTAAAATTGAAAAAATTTAGAAACAATTTGTACTTATCAATATGTATAATTAATTCTGGTAAACTTCTACCCCTAAGCCTACTTTCATTTTGAAGTACATCCATTTTCACATAATGTAGGAAAGTTGGAGCTGTTTCTGAGCACAAATAAAGTTTTTATCACAATTTGAATTTGTTTGGTATATTTAGATAAAGAGCACAAATATTTTAACCTTTATTTACAGACATGACTACCGTTACTGATTTTGCATTAAATAATTTATTAATAATGATAACATAAAGTGTTATATATCTAAATATAGAGAAATGAATCCCCTTTGACATGCACTTAACTGAATTATTCAATGATTTTAAAAATGCACGCAACATATGCAGTAATGAATGCAGAAAAATTTAAAAAGATAAAAAATTGAAAAACAAATTGTCCTTATCAATATGTATAATTAATTCTGGTAAACTTCTACCCCTAATCCTACTTTCGTTTTGAAGTACATCCATTTTCACATAATGTAGGAAAGTTGGAGTTGTTTCTGAGCACAAATAAAGTTTTTATTACAATTTGAATTTTTTGGGTATATTTAGATAAAGCGCACAAATATTTTAACCTTTATTTACAGACATGACTACCGTTACTGATTTTGCATTAAATAATTTATTTATAATGATAACATGAAGTGTTATATATCTAAATATAGACAAATGAAACCCCTTTGACATGCACTTAACTGAATTATTTAATGATTTTAAACATGCATGAAACATATGCAGTAATGAATGCAGAAAAATTTAAAAAGATAAAAAATTGAAAAACAAATTGTCCTTATCAATATGTATAATTAATTCTGGTAAACTTCTACCCCTAAACCTACTTTCATTTTAAAGTACACCCATTTTCACATAATGTAGGAAAGTTGGAGTTGTTTCTGAGCACAAATAAAGTTTTTATTACAATTTGAATTTTTTGGGTATATTTAGATAAAAAAAAAAGGTAAAGGAACCCGTTACACGCCCATTGAGGCATATTGGGAATATGGTGTTAGGCCCATATTATCTTGACCGTCAGCACACGAGGGGTGATGTGGTCGGCATCACGCCGGCCGCCTTAACCTTCCAGAGTAGCTCTGGTACCCATTTGGGGCTGGGTCGACCCAGGAGCCGTTTGTGGCCTAAAAATTTTCCGCCTCATCTGGGGATCGAACCATAGACCACTGCGCTAGGAAGCCAGTGCACTAACCACTATGCTACCGCGGCTCCCATATTTAGATAAAGCGCACAAATATTTTAACCTTTATTCACAGACATGACTACCGTTACTGATTTTGCATTAAATAATTTATTTATAATGATAACATGAAGTGTTATATATCTAAATATAGAGAAATGAAACCCCTTTGACATGCACCTAACTTAATTGTTAAGTGGTGTTAAACATGCATGCAACATATACAGTAATGAGTGCAGAACAATTTTAAAATATTTAAAAATGTGGAAAAAAGTTGTACTTACCCACAAAAATAATCCAATTCGGAAGCCTGGAACTCCTAGAACCACTTTCATCCAATTATACGGAACACAGACAAGTTTCAATTTTATTTGAATACTAAATAAAAATGTTTTCTTTTGAAATGTTCAGGTCACATATTGAAAAATCATGACGAAAATAAACTATGTACACACTTTATACACAACTGATATTTACCACAAACTATTTTCTTTTACTATAAGCAGCAAAACAGTTATTTGGATGTAGATGGGGATTATTTGTGCATCCTTCACAATAAAAGGATGTCCTGACCCTTACTTGAGGGGTGCTGCAAACGACACAGTTGCGATGAGATTTGAATTTTTTAATTAAATGGTTTGTTCCTCCTAGTCTGTTGACTGGATTGTTCACTTGATTGCCATGTCCAATCCTGGGAGAAATTTGCTGGAAATCCACAGCAGCAACAAGAGAGAGCTCATTGACAAGTTGCCGTTTAAATTGAAGAAGGCTTTGTTTTTTGGCATTTGTTGTTCTTGACAGTGCAAATAATTTATACGCATTGAGCTGAGCTATTTCAAAAATCTAGAAGAAAATTTTTTTCTTGTTCTTCTGCTAAATGTGCCATATGTTACAATGCTTTGGTCCACTCTGTCACATCCATCCATTCATGTGTTGATTGTAATAATCAATCATCAGTGGTTTATTTTTTGTTTCACCAAAGCGATTGGTGATGTCCTTGCTTTCCACTGTTGCGCAACTTGAAACAAGAATGCATGGTTTTTTTGGATTGAACATTTTGTGAGCCCATCTGCCTTTCCACCCAATTACCATTTCATCCAAAGACAGCTCCTTGTAAGGGTAAAATGCTTCCTGGAATCTAGATAACATTTTCTGTAGAAATGGTTCGATCTTTGCTTTACCTTGTGCGTCTACATCACTCACATGAAACATCGTGTGATATAACATCTGAAACCTATCCCGTGTAAACATCTGTCTGTACCAGGGAGTTTGCATAAAGCCTTCATTAGACCAATAATCACTAATGGCTGGTTTTTTTCACAATTCCCATTGCTATTATCACAGCAAAAAACTTGCACAGTTCTAGAGATGTAACTGGATACCAGTTTTGATAGACATATCTTTTTGTCGCCGTTTCTGAATTTGACTGACAGAGTCAGTATATGAGGCAATATATTCATTTATAGAAACAGTAAGCTCATCTATAATCTCATTAGTTAAAAGAGCTTTGAGACAATAAAATGCAGAAGAATCATCAGGTATAATATTTGGATTCATACCTGTAATCCTAGCATGAGGCGGTACAAAGCGGAAAGCATTTTGTGTTGAGCCAGCATCAACTTCATTCCACCTAATTTCCTCATTCATTGTACTTGTATTACCATCAGTACTTGTGGATTCTGCTTCTTTATGGGTTGATCTAGATGTAGGCCTATCTTTTCTTCATGGGAGTTTTACCTTTTCCTTGTTGTCTTTTCACTGGCCTGGCATTTCTAGTGCTAGTACTACTGACAGAACCAGCTAGGGGAAACGCCCCCTTTTCATCTGATTCAGTGTTTTGATTACATATATCTTCGCTGGGCAAAATACATTCTGAATCTGAACTGTCATTATCACTCGATAACTGATCATCCTCATGTTCGATCCAAGAAGAAATAAGTCGTGCTACTTGCACCGCCGATAACCTTTGCTTACAATCGTTTGAAGATGAAGCCATTTTCGTTAGAACAAATTTGTTTACGATCAAACCCGAACAAAACACTAAAAATCGAACTTAATAACTCATCAAAACGATAACCACGCTAATATTTGTAAACAGACTGAATACAGGAAGTGACTATAAATGTTGGATTGGATAAAACATCGACAATATTTCATTAACTCTTTGCCGATAGAGACTTCATGTAAAAAGCCCCGTGAACTGGCTTGCCGTATATTTGGTACCAAAAACGAGCCACTTCACGGGGCTTGCCGGATACTAAGAGTTAATTAATAAAACAAATTTTAATCGATTATTCCATTTTTAACAATGTTTATGTTTTTGCTTAAATGCGAGAACATTTGTTATGTTAGAAGTTTGTGATATGGAATTTGGCAAGTATGGTCAATAATATTAAATTGTTTGGTTGTAACTTTTCAGTATTTTCATTATATTTTCAGAATGATGTTGCCATTATAACAAGTAAAATAAATAAAGTCCTTAGGGATTTCAACAAACAAAAAATGTTATTTGTGATTTTTAAAAATTTATCAAATTGTACTAAATTGATCGATTAATCTTTGATTAAAGAAATTTGATTAATCAGTTAAGATTTTTTTGTTCAGTCTCAGCCCTAGTTATTTCCCAAGGGTGTTACATTTGTGGCAGGGCTGCTGCACCTCTTTATGAAGATTAGCCACATAATCAAGCTTGCTCACTTTGTGATCTAATAGTGACAGGTTCTTGCCCCTTAAGGTTGATGATGATTACACGTAACAGATGTATAAAACAATGCTAGCTAGACTTGATCACTGACCCCCAAGGCACACACTGTTTATGAACGTTTATTAAACATATTTACAATGGGATTCAATTGAACAAAATATCAACATACATTCTGCAGGGCATATCCCATCCTGCTTCATAACGATATTGTCATACATCGTAATGTTCTTGTTGGTCATATAAACTTCTTCATTTAAACTTTCTAGCTCTTTCCTATCACGACACGTGGTTCTTCAGTCTGTTACTTTATTCAGAATATCTCTATTCTTGATTTATGCAGCTATTTCAGGTTATGGGCAATTTACTAGACGCAGGTTATGTTGATTTTGTCTGAATATTGCTGGCTCTCTATTTTATATTTCTAACTGTTCTCGTGAAACAATGTCTCTAAACCACAGCACGTGGCCTCATCTGTTCACGGCCTAACTGGTTTCTCAGCGTGGCTACACATTTTTATATATACACTCTACATACCAGAATTCCCTTCTGAATGTGCTGATCACACAATGATGTTCGCTGCATCATTTGTCTTGCTCTCACAGTAACTTGATAGTCTTGCAAACTGCAGACACGACTTCTACCATAAGTTGATAACATTGTTTAGCACCTCTGTGTTCCTGTCTCATTCAGTTATATGGCACGAAAGAGACAGGCATGTGGTCTACCCCTATTTATGTACCTGTTCGAACTTATACCACATGATTGCTCGTGGCGCCTCCCTATTAAATATTCAAATACCTGACTACTCATTTATTGTTATTCTCTATTAAAATCGGTTACCTCTCTTTGACCATTGTCCTAATAATCTACCACACATTTATAAACACTATCAAATGTTTGGTTGTTTTTGACCACAAAAATGCATATAGTTTCAGCAAAACTGGAAACAAATAGAAGTGATAGAAGTTCTTCTTTGTCATTTGCTGTCACAAATTTCTTTCATAAAGTTGGCAGTCTGTCTTTGGCTATGCTGCCAGTCTGCTTCTCTCATGGAGTCAAATATTAATAATAATAAAATAATAATAAATTCTTTAAGCGCCAAACACGGCGCATAAGGCAGAAACCAGTGCTCTCCAGGTTGTTCGTGTGACGCCACTCCTCTTAGCTCTTGCACATTATTTAGGCCCAACGTTCTTCCTTCTCTTATTATTGTTCTTCTGAGTGTTTCTTTTGGTCTTCCTTTTTTCCGCTTACCCTCAGGAACCCAAGTGAGCGCCTGTAGTGGTATTCTGTTGTTTTGCATTCGTAGGACATGACCGATATATGACCATCGTCTTTTCCTTATATAGTCGGAGACATATTTCTGCCTAGAGTCTTCTCTTATTTGTCGATTAGTCTTGAATTCTTTCCAACTGATGTTCATGAGTTTTCTAAGACATTTGTTCTCGAATGTATTCAGCTTGTTCTCCAATGATTTTGTTATTTTCCAACTCTCACAACAGTCAAATATTCCTAGGGGATATGTTCTACTGTTTGCTTCTGTTCCCTGTGTGGACACAGGTCTGTCTGCCCAAGCTCTCTAGGCACATTGTTTATAGTTAGTTTCATTTGATCCATTATGTTGCCTTTCTCAGTCATTCTCCACTTCTCTTGCTATATTGCTATTTTTCTTCTTTGATCCATAACCGCCAAAGCAGTCAGTGGCCATCACGCCTGGTGGCGTCTTGTTGGGCAGCAACAAATTGATTCCACTTTGCTCGGTCGGCGGCCATCCTTCGTACAGTGCCCCAACTCTGGTTCATTCTTTGCATCTCGGCTTCCACAGTTCTCCGCCAAGTTGTTTTTGGTCGGCCTCGCTTTCCTCGGAGATCCATAGCATAGCTGTTCTTGTGACGGTATCAGGGTCCCTTCTGAGGACATGGCCAATCCAACTCCAGCGTCTGCCAGCTATGATGGTGTGCATGTCCTCTTGGTTACTCCGAATAAGTAGTTCTTGGTTGCTGATGGTGTTTGGCCAAAAGATTCGGAGAATTTTCCTTAGGCAGATTGTGTGGAAGGAGGACAGTTTTGACATTTCCTTCTCTGTTACTCTCCAGCATTCCGCACGATAGAGAAGCACAGAAAGTACACAACTCTCATATATTCTTAATTTGGTGTTTGTGCTGTACTGGGAAGACTTCCAAATGTTGTTGAGAACAGCAAAGGCTGTTCTCGCTTTATTCATTCTGTTGTTAATGTCTTTGCTTGTTCCGCTGTATAGATTGTATAGCTGTCTCTGCCATTCTGAGCACTGCTCTATAATGTTCCTGAGGGTGAATATATGATCTGCATATCTTCTGTTCTTTCCAAAGCCTGCTTGTTCTTTTTTCAGTTTATGGTCAACTGCTTTTGAAATTCTCTGGATAATTATCCTGCCTAGTATTTTGCTGGGAACTGAGAGGAGAGTAATTCCTCTCCAGTTGTTGCAGTCTGCAAGGTCGCCCTTCTTAGGCAATTTGACAATTATTCCTTTACTCCACTCTGTTGGTGTTGTCTCAGTTTCCCAGATTTGTGCAAATAGTGGTTCTAATAGTTCTGCTGCTAGTTCAGAGTCTGCCTTGAATAACTCAGCATTTAGATTGTTGTGACTAGGCGCTTTTCCATTTTTTAACCCTTTGATAGCTGTGATGATTTCTTTTCGTGGAATGTCTGTATTTACGTCTAAGTCACTTTCAGCCTCAGGAACATTCAGCTGAGTCTCTGGTGGTTCCTTATTCAGTGTTTCTCTGAAGTGCTCTGCCCCTGTGCTGTGGTGATGAGATTTCCTTGCTTGTCTCTTACTAACATCATGTTGTTTGCACCTCGTTTTCCACTGATAGATTTAGTTATTTTATAAACTGTGCTTTGTTCATTTCTCAGTGCTGCCTATTCTGCCTGTCTTGCAAGGTCATCCAGAAATGTCCTTTTGTTAGCACAGGTTTGACGTTTTACTTCCTTGTCCAGCTGACTGTACTGTTCACTATATATTGCCTTTAACCTGGGAGACTTAGCTTCTGTTTTCTTTCTTTTCATTTCCTTTCTCTTCGCTATGGTGTTTAGCGGTTCTGGTGTTATCCAGTCTTGGCTCTTTCTTTCCTGGAATCCCAAGCATGACTTGCTGCTTTCCTTGTATATTATTGAGATGGTGTTGAATTTATGGTTGTCATCATCAGTCTCTGTTCTTTCTTGGCTTTTGGTAATCTGATATCGTCTCTTTACGTCGACCACGAAAGCTTTTCTGGTGAGGGGATTCTTAAGTTTCTTGATGTTATACCTTTTCTGTTTGACTGCAACTGGTCCAGCAGCTCTGAGTTTCACCTTCAGTCTTGCTACTACTAGGTGATGATCACTTCCCACATCTGCGCCTCTTCTTACTTTCACGTCTTGTAATGCATGTCTCCATCTGCCATTGATCATTATATGATCTATCTGGTTTCTGTCCCGTCCGTTTGTTGATTCCCACGTTAACTTATGCACTTCTTTGTGTGGAAAAAGTGTTCCTCCAATGACCAGGTTGTTAATACTGCAGAAGCTTATCAATTTGTCCCCATTGTCATTTACTGTTCCACTGCCGCATTTCCCCATTACTCTTTTGTTATAATTATTGTGTGTTCCAACTTTTGCATTGAGGTCTTCCATTACCATAACAAGATCGTACCTGGGTGCAGTTTCCATTTACTTTTGTACCTGTTGATTGAACTCGTCCTTAATCTCTTCATTGCTGTCGTTTGTTGGTGCATAGCATTGTATAACTGTGGTGTTGGTGAATCTCCCTCTGAGTCTTGTTTTTATCAGTCTGTTGTTGATGGGTTTCCATTCCAGTAAAGACCTTTCCATTCCTTTCTTCAGGATAATGGCTACACCTTCGTTGTGCTGACCATCCTCTCTACCAGAATAAAGTACTGTTTCACCTGCAGCTGTTTTTATTCTTCCCGTCCCTGTCCATCTGCTCTCACTTATTCCCAGGATATGTAATTTGTAGTTCCTCATCTCTGCTGTGATTTGTCTCAGCTTTCCTGCCTCATTCATAGTTCTGACGTTCCAAAATCCAATTCTGGTTTCGTGTTTTGCGGTCAGGGCATCCGTTTTCATGCCAATGGCTTCCTTTCGGCTTTCACCACTGGCAGTCATGCGAGCCAGAGACTCCGGATGTCCGTCCCACATCAGAGTTTTTCCATTTGTTGCCGTTTCCGTAACGTGCAGTTTTTTACATAGACAGGGGTGTCGGCCCTGTGCTAAAACCCCAAACCTGGAGGACCAAGGTACCAGCTTTTGTCTGACCCCTACCCACGCAGACCAGTCCAGCTTGGTTGAACCCACCAGGAGTAAGACTCCCACTGGCATAGCTCTGGGGATTGTCAGGGTACACAAGCTGCCATACTGCTACAAGGTATAGGTACCATTGATGGCAGCTATATTGCTATAGATCTCTTCAAATGTCTCCTAGCTTCCTTGCCATGCATGCTCAGAAACACAAATTTCCTTTTCTTTTCCTGAAGTAGTTTACTTTTACAGATGATATTGAAACGTTCCACCTCAAAGTCATCAAGACATCTATTGAACCCAAGCTCTTGAATTCCCTGAACTACCCATTTAAACAATCTGTAGAGAGCACAGATCTTTCCAAATCAGGTCATTCCAAGTCAAACTAAGCAGTCTTTTCTACATCTTTCCATATACTTCTTGTTCTTATTCTTCTTAGTTTTCATCTCACACAGCAATCTTGCTTACTAGACTTTTTAAATTATTGACTCTAGATTGCTGCATTATGTGTGTGGTTTTTTTGTGTGTGACTTATCTAGGATTTAACAGGATGAATAAACTGGCCCAATGGCTAACCTCTCTGTCTTTTATAATACGAGTGTGTCCTTCACTCCTTTGCTTTGGGCCCTACAGTAGGAGGCTTGTGCATCTGAACCAGTCCATATTCCTTGTTTATATTTAAATCTTTGCCTCCAAATGTGTTTGTTTGTCCTTGTTTCTGACCTTCACTGTGTCTAATAGTATCTTACGAAAGGATGCAGTGTAAAAATAGAATGGTTTGATATGGTAGTCTTAAGAAATTCTCTTTATGTAGTTATTACTGTCTGCATACAATAAGAGTCAAGTATGTAAATCATTCTTAAAGATCACAAAAGGATATAGGTAAGTTGATGCAGTATGTGGTGATTTGTAAGCTATTTGTTTGTTGTTGCAGTCCATTAAAAGTGCTTGTAATAGAAAAACTGTTGGGGACAAGCATCAGAGTTGGAGAGGTAATTGTTTTGTTGAAATAAATTTTTATTTACCGTGTTTTGTTTTGTTGAAATAATTTCTTTTTTTATTTACTTTCTCTTTTCCCCCATTGTTGACTTTTGATTGGTTTCTTTCTGTTTATTTTATTTGATTAAATATTTTCAATTAACTTCAGCAAAAATATCACAGTGTATTGACGTGTACAAAGGGTAGTTAGTGGGTCATTGTATAAGTGCGTTCCTACTATACTGCGTGGCTGATAATCATTCATCATTTTCCTTTTTGCTGCCTGTGGAGCATGGAGTCTCCACTGCATCTGGCCCTTTTGCTGGGAGTCTGCACAAATCATTCACATGCTCATGCAGCAATGGTTTCTGTATGATTTCATTTGTTTTACATTATGAGATTGTAGTGAAATCTGAATCCTATCTCGGCCCTCATTCAAAACATTACACCGTACAGAAAATCAGAGAAGTCAAACAACCAATCAAAACCGCAGCTCGGTACATGCAATGCTAATATTTTGTAAGGCCTTTTAGTAGGAAGATGAGAAAGTGTAGATGTTGACAATTTTTCGAAAGGCAATGTGCAGATAGGAATGGAACACATCAATGATGAGAAACATAATTTGATAATAGGGATCATTAGCTATTGGCAGATATCTATAATTTTACTGGAAGTGGTGTAGAACCAGAGAAAATGTGTATTTAAGGCATTGAAGCATGAACCATGTTGTACTTTGCCATGTTTAGGCTGCTGCAGTGAAAAGTCGGATTAATCTAGACATGAGAGAGATACTGCAATAGATAGAGCTTAGCCCTAAGAATAATATAAGCTTTGAATGAAGGAAATCCAATCAGAGATAAAGAAACTAGAAACGATTTCAGGTTTTTCATACTTGCACAGAACGCCTAAGATTTTCGCTTTTCTAGTCTACAAAATACTTTGGCCTTGATGCTTTTTCATACGGGAAATGACCTATAAAAGGCGGAAGGTACCGATAGTAAAACCACTTGCCACACAATTCAAACTTCAGACACGAGCGAAGTCATCTACTACCAGACTCCATTGCCATCTGCAGGGTAACAGTCTGAAGAGCCATTAAAAGCCGGTCTGCATGTATTTGAGGGTAAGAAAGAATGTAATTACATATGTATATATATAATTATATTATTAATATGTGCCTTATAGAAGTGGATAAGTGTGTGAAATCACTATGTAATTCTTGGAGGGAATTCAAACCTGTGTTAGCTCAATTTAATTGTGAAATGAAAGCAGATGGACGTGTAGATTGTGATGTTAGTTTTAGGAAAGTATTTTGAAGATGTTAAGCTTGCTGGAATGGACCACCTTAGTGAAAAGAATAAAAGAAATTATTCTACATTACAAATTGAGTTATAACTCTTTCCACAAGGCCATCTGATTGTAAGGAAGCAAATCATGGACAAACTGTAACCAGAGAGTTACTGGAACAGTGTGCTATTAATTAAATGAATTATGTTATTTTTGACTTGCTATGATTCTCATGAGTAACCACATCTTGTCTGATCATTCTCATCTTATCTCCTGACTGAATAGAGAGTCAGTGAGCGATACTACGTGGGTTATATATATATATATATATATATATATATATATATATATATATATATATATATATATATATATATATATATATATATATATATATATATATATATATATATATATATATATATTATATTTCAGGTTATATCCTGCCTTGAAGAGTTGACTAAATTCTACGTGCCTAAGTCAGCTGGAGGAAGCTCTTGTTGTTCTGAGCCCTTGTGAAATGTCAGAGGATCTTCAACAGTGCCACCTTTAAGATTGGAAGAACCACAGTTGTGGGATTCTTTCCAGTTCCATTGCTGGGCCAGGCCTAGAAGAACATTCAAAGATAAGTAGCCTTGCTTGGGGCTACTTGACTTTACAGAAAAACCGTACCACACAAAAGAAATTAAAAACTTAAGATTATAAGAATCTTAAGACTATGGAACATATAACCTACAAGTTTATTCTCTACAAGTGACCCTTGACATGATGAAAAACAAGTATGTGGTGTTAAAGAACCTAGCAAATGCCATTATAACTTGTGATATAATAATATTAACATTTGTTCAAGTTCAGCACAGAAGAAAGACAGTTTTCATCAAAGATCAAGAAAACAGATGAAGATGAACTTTAATTAACTTTAAATGTAATATCAATAATTGACAGTGAAACCATATATATATATTTTGACTCAATTTTATTTTATTTGAAAATTATCCAACAGAACAAAGAAAGATCCTGTACATAAATAAATTATAAATTGTACCAGCAGTCTTTATTGAATTATTTAAATTTGGTTCATAATTCTTGTTGGTTAGTTAATTACCCCTAGCAGAGTCATAGTCTAAGGTTAGTCTGGAGAGGGGCACAATAGGAACCTAAGATAGTACATTACCATCTGTTAAAGAAGATTATAATGTATTTTACATGCTGACCACACTTAGCTTTGTTAGCTGTTTAATATACGCGGTAACAATTCTATCTGGGGCCAACATGATGTATTTTATGCACTTATATGTATTGTAATTGAACGCGATATAGATATTACGTCACTAGGTGATGATGACGCATTAGGTGCTGCGCTAATTTATGCAGACTGTTAGCCGGGGCCTTCTGTTTGAATCTTCCGTCCTAGTCAGATGTGTTTTTATGAGCTCCTGTGATTCGGTTGAGAATTCAAGTATTTTGTCAAGTGGCATGTATGTTGGAGGCCGCCACGTTGTTTATGATGACTCCGGACTCGAGAAGAAGTTCCGTGGATATCGTAGAAGTAAGTCTACTATGAAATTTTAAATAAATAAACAAACAACACACAAAGGTAGTTATCAGGCACTCAGTAAGAAATAAAGAAGTAGAAGACCAGACAACAGAAAAACAACAGCCTATCACTTCTGTTGTCTGGTCTTCTACTTCTTTATTTCTTACTGAGTGCCTGATAACTACCTTTGTGTGTTGTTTGTTTATTTATTTACTGTTTACAGGCCTCGGGTTTCCCCTCCTTATATGTTTATATGAAATTGTAAGCATCATCACTTTCTCATCCACATTACTTGAATGATAACCTGTTCTAAGGCATTCCTAGTACAGAGGCGAGATGTGTACAGATGGACTGACTGACTGAGATGGTCTATGCCTTTATGATGTTTTACCCATGCATGTAATTTCAATGAAGAACTGTCATATTGTCAACATTAAACATGCCATGTTTCGTGGACCCAGCCACGAAGGTTGTTCTCAACTTTATATGAAGTTCATGTACTGCCTTGACACCCACTACATTCTTTTGTCTTGTCAGCACAGCTCACAAATCTCTCTTACGCACACAAACCCCAACGTAACACCATCTCATCTAGGAACCTATACAGCTTGACTATACCTTGGATGTCAGTACACCATTACTCTTTTCAGAGAATGGGGTATTTCTTGTAAGACCAGTGTCTTATCTGTCACTATCCTGGTATCATCTGATACATCTATTTGTCCAGGATATTACCATCATCATTATATCTTTCCTCTTGCTACAGAGATTATGTCTCATGCACAGCCTCATGGTATTCACCTTGTATGACATGCGTGAGGGAGAAGTAGCTGATAAGTGCATATATGATCATCTGTTTGCATCTCCAAAACTGATTATTTTTACATTTATTATTTTTTTACCAGATAATAATGACCATTCTGTCATGACATCACTGGTGGGCATAACCCCACATTACACTTCAGATGCAGAAAGTATTGGTGGAACATTTTATCTCAAGAGCAGTACACCCAAGAAAAGACTGGTCTCAAGAATAGAGGCAGATCAGCAGCTGGTATCAGAGAGCACAGACTCAGACTTTCAGAAGATATTTTACACCTTGAAAGTAACGAGGGATGTTTGCACAAGCTGTGAAAGTCAGACTAAGGAGAAAGATCATGATAGTGGCCAACGACAGTGGCAAGTAGGAGATGGAGTGAGTCTGTGTAAGGAAAAGGTCAGCAGACAAGATGTTAAAACCAAGAACAAAGAGGTATGTTTACAAATATTTTTAGTGTTATGATCTGTAGACAGGCTTTTTTAAAACAACCAGTGTCTATCTAATTCTCCATTTATTAAACTTGTATTAATCAGAAATATTCATTTTTAGTTATTTAACCAGTTTTCATAAGAAGATTTTTTTCTTCTTCTGGTACCATGCCTGGTGATGTTGGAGATCATGCCTCTCCACAACTTCCTGTCTTCAGCAATTTATCAACTCTGTTGTTGACTTCTTTCCATGCCATGATGTCCGACTGTCCAGTATCTTCTCTCTTTGTTATCCTCTCTCTCTTTTTCCCTCAACTTTACCTGTTGTCATGATATACTCCAGCTTTCCTCTTCTCATAACATGCCTAATAAAAAGTGGATTGCTTCCTTCTAACGTGAGAAATAAATTTCCTTTGCACATTGTCCTCTTTCAGGACATCCTCATTACTCTTTTTGGCTGTCCATGGTATTTTTAACATTATTCTGTAAAACCACATCTATGTAGCTTTAGGTGTTATTAAGATGTGGCTTTAAATTTACTTATCTTTTATTGTTTATTTCCTAGTATTTGCCACTTAGCCACGCAGAAGCTGAGAATGAGGAAAGCTTACGCACTCACGAGGTGTTCTTGCAAGAGATCAGGGCAGCCCACCAAAAGCTTATGAGACAAAATTTGGGTACAGACAACACAGAGTCATCTCCTGATGTTTATTACCATTCTCCACACATTGAAACCTACTCCCCTAACAAGAAAAGCAGAAAACACAACAGTCCTATGTCCAAGTGTAAGTCACTAGACACAAATGCTACACAAAAAGAGACTCACAGTGTTCTCACAATTTCTTCAGTGAACTCCAAATCACAGACTAATGGATCATCATATGCAAAAGTTACGATACTAAAAGATTTATGTCACATGCATGGCAGTGATGAAATGGAAGGCAGTTCCTTCAGTGCTGTAAACTCAGACATTGAAAAGTGTGAAACCACTAATTATGCGAAGCGAAAGAAAGCTGTGAATTTTCACCCTGCTCATGCAGAGATAATGGAGAATGAGAAACCTGTCATGGGAGTGAAGAAATGTGGCCTGTCCTGTACACACAGATGTGATGTGGTAAATAGTTATGATGTCTCGAAAACATGCGACACAAATATTATACATCAAGCAGATGACCACAGTGATGAAAATCAAAAACATGAGCACATTACCAGTACACCCTGTCAGATTATGGAGCCAGTCTTTTCTCTTGTCAACAACAAACAGGCAATCTGCTCAGCTGATGAGGGAGAAACTGAAAACAAGAAATGTAATATGAAGGCAGTGCTGAGTGATACATTTACTGTAACACCTGAGAAAGAGAATGCAAACCTGATCAGCAGCCATACCATGGACTCTGGTGAGTGGTTTATGGTTATTTCATGATTGTAAATATGAGCATAGTTACACACGAGTGTAAAAGACTATTGCTTTCTACTTTCTGTTTGTGGGTTTTATTTATTAACCTAATCTGTCATTTACAGAAGGGAGATAACGGGGCTTGAGGTTCTCTTCTCTCTCAATAATGTGTTGGGTGGTCAAGAATGTTGTCTTATTACATATTTGCCTTTAATCTTGTTTATTTATATTTTAAACAAAATGCTGCTTATAGTTTGTATACATTTACAAAAAGGATGCACCTAAAAGTTTTGAATCTGCCAAAAACTGACTGAAAAAAAAGGAACTCTTAAAGCAGTCATTTGTTGTGTACTCTAATAGCATTTATTGTGATAATCCTATCAGGTTTATCAGAAGATATGAATAAACAGTTGAAAATCTTTCTTTATACCAGGTAACAAAAATAGGCATTTTGCCTTTTTTTCCAATCTACCCTGAGTAACAAACAAATTTATTAATATGTACAGTATAAATACATGTTAAAATTGCTTTAAATAACTATATTCTTTGATATTAACGAACAAAAATATTAAAAGTAGTAATATAATATTAAATGTAAAGTATTCAAGGAAATAACAAGTTGTGATATTAAATGTAAAGTATTCAAGGAAATAACAAGTTGTGATATTAAATGTAAAGTATTCAAGGAAATAACAAGTTGTGATATTAAATGTAAAGTATTCAAGGAAATAACAAGTTGTGATATTAAATGTAAAGTATTCAAGGAAATAACAAGTTGTGATATTAAATGTAAAGTATTCAAGGAAATAACAAGTTGTGGTATTAAATGTAAAGTATTCAAGGAAATAACAAGTTGTGATATTAAATGTAAAGTATTCAAGGAAATAACAAGTTGTGATATTAAATGTAAAGTATTCAAGGAAATAACAAGTTGTGATATTAAATGTAAAGTATTCAAGGAAATAACAAGTTGTGATATTAAATGGTGTTTCCTCAAGCACTTGGAGAAAGTACAAGTAATCCTAATGGTCCAACAGAGTAAAGATTTCTTTTGAAAATGTTCTTTTTCAAGTGCCATGCCTAGTGGCGTAGGAGATCATGTCTCTCCACAACTTCCTGTTTCCAGTACAATTTATCAATTCTGCTGTTGACTTCTTTCCATGTCACTATGTCAAACTGTCCAGTATTTGCTCTCTTTGTCTTCCCCAATCTCTTTTTTCTTCAATCTTACCTGTTGTTACGATATAATACAGCTTTCCTCTTCTCATAACATGCCCAAAAAAGTGGATTGCTTCTTTCTAACTTGTGAAATAAGTTTCCGTTGCGCAGTGGCCTCTTTCAGGACATCTTCATTACTCTATTTGGCTGTCCATGATATTGTCACCTTCCAGTACAATTTATCAATTCTGCTGTTGACTTCTTTCCATGTCACTATGTCAAACTGTCCAGTATTTGCTCTCTTTGTCTTCCCCAATCTCTTTTTTCTTCAATCTTACCTGTTGTTACGATATAATACAGCTTTCCTCTTCTCATAACATGCCCAAAAAAGTGGATTGCTTCTTTCTAACTTGTGAAATAAGTTTCCGTTGCGCAGTGGCCTCTTTCAGGACATCTTCATTACTCTATTTGGCTGTCCATGATATTTTTAACATTGTTCTGTAAAACCACATCTCTGTTGCCTCTAGTGCCTTCCCTGTTTGTTTACTAATTGTCCATGACTCACTCTTATATGTCAGGATTGGTTCTATATAACAATGAAGAACTCTCTTCCTTACTTCCAATGACAAAGAATGGTTGCATAAAATACTCTTCATTTTATAGAATGTTGCTTTTGCTTGAGCTATTCTGCTCTTCACTTCTGAGATGCATCTTCCATTGGTTGTTATTAATGTGCCTAGGTATTTGAATTTATTGACTTGTTTTAAAACGGTTTACTTTACTTTGATAGTTCATTCTGGGGAAGCCCATTTCTTTGAGACGACCATTACTTGTCTTTTTGCTATTAAGGCTAAGGCCTTTATTGTCACCTTCTATCACTATTGTATCAGCCATTTCCTGCAGCTCCTTTTCAATTTTTGCTATTAAGACTGTATCATAACGTATCTCAAGTTGTTTATACAGTATTATGTCCACCGGTTGATATTCCTGGCATGCCCTCCAGAGATCTCATTATATTTTCACTGTACAGGTTGAACATATCCGGTGACAGCACACATCCCTGCCTGACACCCTTTTTTAACTTGTTGAAACGCTCCTATTTGGCTGCTAATTCTTACAGCTGCTGTTTGTTGCCAGTACATGTTCTTTATTATCCTCAAGTCTTTTGCATCAATGTTGATGCTTTCTAGCATTTTGATTATTTCCTCATGTTTCACTTTGTCAAATGCCTTAGTGTAATCTATAAAGCACAAGTACAGATCTGTCTTCACCTTTATGGCTCTTTTTACGAGGGAAGGTCAAAAAGTAATGCCTCCTATTTTTTTATGTATGTAAATACTGCATCGGTGTGCAATTTGTAAATTTACCAGGATTCCTCAAACACTCTTCTGCACTGTAGAGCATTACCAACCTGTTTCAGTAACAGGTGGCACCACTGTAACAGTTTAAAAATGGCTGCCAAAGACGTTCGGTTAAAACAACGTTATGTCATAGAATTCCTCAATGCTGAAGGAAAACCATAGCCATCAACCTCCTGCACCGTTACGAAACTGAAGGAGAAGAATTTTTATCGAATATTGGGACAAGTGATGAGACTTGGGTTCATTTTTTTGAACCAGAATCCAAGAGGCAGTCAATGGAATGGCATCACACAACATCGCTGACAAGAAGAAGTTCAAAAGTTCACCATCTGTAGGGAAAGTTATGGCCTCCGTGTTTTGGGATGAGAAGGGTGTGATTCTTCTCGGAACAGGGAAATCAGTGAATGCAGACCAATACATTGAAACTTTGAAGAAGCTTAGAGGTCGTTTTCGGCGACTTTACTCATTAAAAGATCAGAGAACTGCACTACTGTTGCACGATAATGCCACGCCACACACCGCTAAACGCACCATTGATGCGATTGCAGAATTTGGCTGGACATTATTACCACATCCCCCTTACAATCCCGATCTTGCACCTTCTGACTTCCATCTGTTTGGACCATTGAAAGAAGATCTTCGCAGACATCACTTTGAGGACACCGAGACCCTTAAACGTGCCGTACGCCAGTGGTTTAGGAAAAAGGACACAAATTTTTACCGTGCGGGGAAACATGCCCTTGTGAGAAGATGGACAAAAACTGTAACAAATAACGGAGACTACATTGAGAAATAAATTTTTGAAGTTCAGACTTGGGGCTACATTTCAATGTGAATTTTATTTGTTTTCTTGCCTATTGAATGAAATTAAAAATTACGAGGCATTACTTTTTGACCGTCCCTCATATTAATGTTCTTATAATATATATATATATATATATAGCATTGTTTGTGCATTTATCCTCTCCAAATCCACACTGTTCATCACTGATTTCTGGTTTAATTTTATTTCTCACTCTTCTCATGATAATTCGTAATAATATTTTTGGTCACATGACTCATAAGACTAATAGTACGATGTTCCATTGTATTTTGTCTGCTGCTGACTCCATTAATGATGCCATGCTCCTGGATCTCTATGTCTGTTCGTTCAACTATGCTGGTGGTTTGTCCTGGAATGCGTTATCTTCAAGTATGAAATTTCATCTGTGTGTGATAGGAAAGCCCAGGTTCTGTGCTTGTGTAGTTACTTGTTACGTCTTGACCCTTGTGTATTTACTCGATTAAACAAATGATTATCGTAACTTGTCCCTGTCTTATGTACGTTGGCTGTAATTGTATGCGCCGTACATTTGTGGCCTATCTTGCTCCTGTGTCTACTGAATGAGCTTACATGATCAGACACTATAATGACTGGAATGACTTGACGACTCAGAGCTGACACCAAAAGTTCTTTATTTGTTGTCAATGAACATATTCACAAATTGGCTACCTCCGAGCCTGATTATAAAGAAATATAACATATGAGACTTCTATGTTGACACTCCTACATCTCGTACTTCACTGGTCAGGAACTATTTTGATTAACTTATGATCTCTGCTGTCTACTTTGTTTTCTGTCTACCCATCACTACTACTCATCACTACTTACTAATGGGCTGTTCTCAATCTATTAAATTTGGCTTCGAAGTACTGTCTGGGTCACCATCAGTGTTGGAAACTTATTCTTAGCCATCAAACTGTTCTTTGTAACAACTGCCTACACGTCCGACACTTGACCACTGTTCTAACACTTGTCCTTGACTATCTGTACTTGGTTAATTATATGAGAGTTTACATACCAGAATAAACTGCCGGCGACATACTTGACCACAGCTCGTCATGAAACTTATTTTGTCGTAAACCATCTTGTGTCTGTCTTCTTTTCTTCTGCAAACTGCAGCAGTACCATAAGCACCATGGTACCTGAGCTGGCCATAACTTTTATGGATGGTCGTTACAGTTAGTCCCTACTAACCTGCTCTCAGCTGACGACAAGTGAAGAGTGATCCCAACTCTCCAGTCAGCGCACGGACTTCTCGTGTCACACTGATGACGTATAACTAAGTCCCGCTACTCAATAATTATCCCTTCTTATTCCTATCTCAGTTATCTCCTATTCCTATCACAACTGTAACATTTTCAAGCTGAGGAAGGAACCTGTCTTCCTATCAGGCACGTCAACTGGGTGGTGGATGGTAGAATGGCCTCTAGATATAGAGGTTAGCTGTGAATACTGAATAATTGTAAAATGTGTCTATTTCATCTTCTGTACTATCTGCTGTTTGGGCATATATTTGTATAAAATTGATATCAATTGGTCTGCCACTCAGTTTAACTAACAGGACTCGAGCTGATATTGCCCAAAATTCCTTTACTGCTCTTGCCCTTTCTGCATCTAATATTATGCTTACTCCTCTTTCATGTTTATTTCCTCCAGAATAAATTATTTTTTGATTGTCAGAATATATTTCACCTGTTCCGGTAAAGTGCATTTTACATAGCCCTAATACATTTACATTCATTCTTTCCATTTCCATCTTGATGTTATCTAATTTTCCAGTCTGCATTAGTGTCCTGACATTCCAAGTTCCTATGTTTAAGTTATCTTTAATTCTAATTTTGCTAACAGTAGCTTGATGACGATCGGGTATCACCTGTAGCACATGATGCTCCCTACCAGACAAGGTGATTCCTCTGAAATCCCCCTTAACGTCGTTGTCTTTTACTAGGAAATTGTTTTGATTCATGATTGTACAAGAGAAAATACGACGGTAGTTTCCCATTGCTTGCCGTTGGTTTGTGTACGGTTGTCTCCACTAGCCTTTGACTAAAAAAAATCAAATCCACAAGGCAGTAAGAAGGGAAGAGGTTAAAGCGACGCCCTCGCTAGTTGTCACATCATAAAGCTTCAGAGGTGATTTAATATAGACAACTGTCCCTCGCAACTGTCTCACCTCGCCCTCAGTGACAACCACCTGTTTTGGTTCACGGCTGATTATTTAGTATTCACAGCTAACCTCTATATCTAGAGGCCATTCTACCATCCACCACCCAGTTGACGCGCCTGATTGGAGGACAGGTTCCTTCCTCAGCTTGAAAATGTTACAGTGATGAAATTTTATACTTGAAGATAACGCATTCCAGGACAAACCATCAGCATAGTTGAATGAACAGACATAGAGATCCAGGAGCATGGCATCATTAATGGAGTCAGCAGCAGACAAAATAGAAGCATATCAGTTATCTAGAAAAGGCAAACTGATAAATATCTAGCTGAGAACTGGCCACTGCAGACTAGAATACTATCTATTAAATAAACTAAAAATTGTGTAGACAGACATATGTCTTTGTGGAGAAGAGAACAGTAGGACATGTCCTCCAGGAATGTCAAGTTATATATGGTTTTTTTTTTTTTAAAACATTTTTCCTGTGGCTTTTCTGATAATCTGCGCTTTGTTGAGTTGAAGTCATTAGCATTAGTTTCTTTCCCAGGTGTTTTAGCCTAGTTCAGCATGTATTTAAGGGATTCTCACATTTGGTTTTAATCTAGCAGGGGAAATGAGAATTGCATACTTTGCATTCCCACCCATTGGGGTGGGGCCTGTCCAAATAATGCACTGACAAAATTCTATGCTCTGGTTCTGGGCCATCCCAGGAAATTGTCACATCTTGCCAGAGCCATTTCCCAACTCTCCTCACCTGCCATCTTTCCATTAAAGGATCTTCTTGCATGCAGGTGACCAGGTAAAAGCTGGAATTAAAGTTGAGTCTTGAGTGATTTCTCAAAGCTAATTACACAGTGCTGCATTCTCAGCATGTTCCAGTGCATGGGTAATCCTGGTGTTTGGCTGCTGTGGCGTGATTACTTGATCCCTGAGCTTTAGCGAGGCTACTCAAGAACTCAGAGGTTGCCTGTTTCCAGGATGCACCATTTGGATATGTTTCAGGTTCTAACCATGGAATTCATCAATGAATTTGTGAATTCCTTTGCATCCCTATAGATGCCTCACATGTGGATACGTTCCCCTCACATTATGACATTTATGGACTTGTCTCCTATTCACCTGATTTACGGTAATGAAGTATGGACTTCTCATAGTTACCTGATTAAAGTGGGTACTACCTTAAATGATATCAATTATCTACAGCCTGTTGTACTCAGAACATTAGTGTGGACTCAGATAGAGTTGGACTGTGGGTGGACAGTGAGCTGCATAAGATCAAAGAAAAAATAGGGCTAATATCTAGTAGACTAGGTATGTATCAGTTTGTTTAAAATACATTTGTTGTCCATGTTTCTGCACCACACAATAATGAAGAATGAATAATTATTTTTATTCAATATTTATCTTATCTTTTATTTATTTGAATGTTAATTTCTAGCTCATGTTCTTGATTGTAATTGAGGTCATGTCTATTTTCTTCTTAACTTCTGTTTCACATCTACCATTGTCCTTTGCTATAGATCCAAGTTATAGTAACATTACAATTGTTCCAGTACCTCTTTATTTATTCTTTTCTTTAATGTTTTCATGTTTTTGCTATTTATCATGGTTTTTTTCTCTCGGCATTAATACATGTATCCAACTATGATTCATGGCTTCTGTTGTTTATTTGTTCTGTTAACAATTCTTGTTTGCTGTCGGCTTACAGTACCGTATCATCTGCATATAGAAGATTGTAAATACTGTAGTAGAACTCTGATTATCTGAACCCTGTTTATCTGAATTGTCAATTAACTGAATCGCTAAAATCAAGGAATGAAAGCACGGTCTGTTACATAAAAACCGTTCCACTTTCTAAGTCAGCCCACATAGTCATTATTCCAGTCTTTTCCCAGCTGTAGTGAAGTCATTTCAGTGTTATATTTAGTTTCATTTTCTTAGATGCTACAAAATGTAAAGTAAACGAAAACGTGTGACCATGATGGAGGAAGTGGAGATGATCAGTTTGCCGAAAAAGAGAGAATCATAGAAGAAAATGGCCAAAAGATATGTTGTTGTGGTGACCACGATTTCTGATATTAAAAAGAATGTTGAGTCAATTGTTCAGTTCATTTCTGTATTAGAAAGTGAAGGTGGTAGCTCTAGCAGAAAAACAGAAGAAAAAAAAAAGGCTGCAGCGACAAAGTAGGAAAAGCAGTATACAAATGGTTTATGCAGAAGTTGTTTTTTTATTTGTTGTTACTATTACTATATTAGAGGGCAGCAAAATATTCAGTAATATCTTTAAAGTTAATAATAAATCAATTAATAAATTGTGTTTTCATTGATAAGAGTGGTTTGTTTTTGTTAATCCAGTTATCCATAATTTTCATTATCCAATCAACCTTTATCACAAATTAATCTGGGTAATCAGAGTTCCACTGTATTAATTTTCCATTGTTGTTTAGTCCTAGCATTCCACCAGTCTGAAGATTTTCCTGTGCAGATGTTCAATAGGCAAGTGGACAATGCACACCTCTCACAAATTTCTTCGAGGCATTTAGTTAACTTCTGAACATGGACTCTGTTCAGGTCTTTGCTGAAACAGTAGAGCGTCGATTATCTTAACTAATTTTGACCCAGGTTGATTCGTTTAATTAAATAGTTCAGATGATCAAACATACATGAAAATACACAGTTTATACAGAACACAGTGTAATTAGGCGCACAATTAAATAATTGCACAGGAGGTTATTACTCCTGCATTTTAAAATATGAAGTATTATTTTTTTTTAAATTGCTTTAGGAAATTGTTTGTAAATAGTAACCAACAAGTTTTGAAGGAACAATGTATATTATATTCATTTTGAATTTTACTAAGTGTTTTACATGGTTTCAACTATAAATCATACAGTAACTAAAGCCAAAATGTGGTTTTTATTTAACTCTTGTAATGACAAATTAAGACTATTTCTATGCAATACTGCACATATCTTCAAATAAATAATCAGAAAAGAATGCATTAAGTGGCAGGAGTACAACTTCACCATAACAGGTAGTGCATTAATGTAGATACTGTAATTTCTTTTTGGCAGTGGCAGTGGTTTGGATTATTGACAGTTCAGAAAATCGATGTTCTACTGTAAATGTTTTTTAAAAAAAAATGTAAACTGTTATATAATCTCCAGGCTCGTATCCTTATACAAAATATTTCTCCTCAGGTTTTGTTGCTTTGTCAAAAATCCAGAATGTTCTCCCTAAACTTTGTTGTTTGATATGTACAGATCATCTGTGATCTTGAGGGATATCTATATTTACTAAGTTACCTAGTCTTTTGACTGGCTTACAAAGTATACATCTGAGTATATTCTTAGAGGAATATTCATTTCCTGTTTTACCTGTTTTACTAACTTTTTTTTTGTCTTTTCAAGGGTTTGGCAGTTGTTGTCTTCAGGGGTTTCCTGGTTTAATTCTGAGATACCTTACAGTTTTTCTTCTTTGCTTGTCTTTAGTGTGCTAGCAGTTATAATTAGTTTTTATTTAATTTTCATTTCAAACACTTCTGCAATACACAATTCACTAATCTGTTTGAATTTTGAACTGTTTATTTTGTAAATCCAGCTGGCAACTGTGTTCACTAAACTTAGTTTTGTAACTCTTTCCTGCTTTTTCATGTTATTTTTTTTCTGTTTGCTTTGCATTGTTAAATATTTCATTGTTAAAAAAAATACATGATATGTATTAGACACTGGTAAGAAAAGTAGTTCCCTGATAATTGGGTGATTTAACTCTTTGACTCCGCAATTTTTTCCCACCCTGTGCCATAATTTTGATTCATGATAGACTGAAAACAACGCTCAGAGAGTTGTTTTGGCACGTCTGTCAAATCTGACCAATGCTCTGAGCGTTGTTCCAGAGTCAATGAGTTACCGTAAAATCTCGCGTATAATACGCACTCATGTATAATACGCATGCTTGATTTAGCCCAAAATTTTCTGGTAAACTGGAAATTCGTATATAATACGCACCATAATTTTTCAAGATTTTATTTTATGAAACATTTGTTAAAAAACTGAAATAACAAACATAAATAGGTACGCAACACCTAAATTTTAGGTACTTTGGACTCCTTCGTCATCACTCTCACTAGAAAGAAGCTCATCTAGTGTTGTCGAGTCAATGCCATTATTGGTGCCATCATAATAAATATCGCCATCATCTTCATTCGATGACACCTGTTCTTTCTCCCACAAAACGTCGTCCTTGCTGCCGTCAAGTTTATTCGAAATACAACATTTGAGGAAGCCTTGTTGAATTATAGTCTTATCTAATTCCTTCCAAGCAGCAAGTACCCACTCTGCGACATCTGTGAGAGTCGGTTGACGCATGCGGCCACCAACAGTATATGTGTGATTACCATCGCTTAACCATGCATTCCATTTACGACGGATAGCATCTTTCATCGGATTATTAACAGCGACGTCTATAGGCTGCAACAGACGGGTCATGCCGCCTGGAATTATAACCAGATCAGATTTGATTTTCTTCATTTCCTTCTGGATAGAAGGCATCCGATGACACCGAATCAGTTGAGCACCAACTTGGAAGATTGTTTTCGGAGACCACCTGGACGTGTTGCCCAAACACATTTTAACCAGTCAATGGTTAGTGCTTCATCCATCCATCCTTTAGCATGAACACGGATGTGTTCACCTTTCGGAAATTGTACTCCTTTTGGTAGAGTCTTTCTCTTAAAAATTATGAAAGGCGGCACCTTTCTTCCATCTGCAGTACACGCTAACATAAGGGTGAAGTGAGACTTCTGGTGTCCAGTTGTACGTGTAGACACAGTTGTTATGCCTTTCGTGTCTACGGTCCTGTCGTAGGGCATATCGAAAGTCAGAGGCGTTTGATCGGCGTTTCCAATCTGTGCAAGGTCATATATATGTTCTTTTCTCAATTTGATTATGAACTTTTGGAACTCCAGAAGCTATTTTTTGTGGTCATCTGGAAGATGCTGCGCGATAGTAGTTCTTCGACAAACTGAAAGACCATGTCGCTTCATAAAACGAACTGCTCATCCATATGACGCTTTAAATGCTGTTGTGCCTGTACGAGATTTTTTAAGTTCCACAGCTTTAAGTCGGATTTCAATGCACGAAACACCGATGCCTTGTTGCCTTCTATCCACTACCCACTCCAATAATGTTTTTTCTAGGTCTGGAAGATCTGGTGGTGACCCACAATTTGCCTTTTTCTTACTAGGCAACACTTGCAGCACCTCTTTGTTTTTTTCGCCGTAATCGAATGATGCACTCGTTAATGGAAAAATGTCGACTTGCTGCCCGATTGCCGTTAGATTCTGCATATTTTACCACTAAGAGCTTTTCTCCTGCAGTATAAACTTTTCTCGAATTCATTTTTAGGGCTCAAAATAATAAAATGACAAACTTCACAACCAAGCTTAATATCAAAACAGATTAAAGACCAAGAGTGCGAAATGCGCATTGCAACAATGTATGAAACATAAGAAAACACATGGCACATTCAATTTCGCACCATTTTCACTGTCAAATTGTGACAAAAACTTGACAGACTTTCCAATGTAGGTTACTTTTGATATCGAAAATGACGTATTTTTTAGTACTCGCATATAATACGCACCCGAGTTTTAGTGGGCAAAAATGAGTAAAAATTGTGCATATTATACGCGAGATTTTACGGTAACTCAAATGATAATTTAGATATAATCATTATCATTCCCTTTTTGCTTCTTATGGAGCCACCAATACAGCTGGTCACCTAGCAACAGTGGTTTCTGTAGCAGTTTGTGTTACATAATGAGGTTGTCAGCCTCAGGCACAACCTCATATTAGTCACCTTCTTGTAACCTGTCTGAGGGAGGAGTAGTTCTGGGAACTAAATGGTGCTAATAAAAGTGATAAGACACATCAATGCCATATTTAATGGAGGTAATTTTAACATTTTAGTTCCATTAAAAAAAAAATGGATTTTACTTTAATTATATTGACTTGATTGTTAGGTTTTCAGATGAACTTGTATCACACGATTGAGATACTTTTTTAAGTGCAGGTTTTCAGATTAAGTTTAACATACCAGTAATTGAATTCCCCCCTTTTTGTTTTTGAACCAAATGTTTCTTGAAATGAAAATTATATTTAAAGTTACACATGCGTTATTCTTCGATGAGATGGGAAGCAAACAGTAGTTCACCTATGACCTGTCAGGCATTTTATAGTGGGCAACTAAAAAGGGCTGGGAATAGTGCTGGCTATTACCATGCTGCAGAAACCTAGCCATCTACACATACTTCAAGCAGATCATCATCCTGTAGATCATGAAATCAAAATAAGAGTACATAAGAGAAGAAGCACTGTCAGTGCATTAAGAAATGTATGGAAATTGGAATCTATACCCCAGAACACACTCTCCAAAGCTGCCCAACCTATGATGATCTATGTCACCTGACCTGGCCAGTGGGTGCTGAGCTCAGGCAGAAGCAATGGGACTGCCGTGCTGACCTGAAAAAAAAACTGGACTTTGCCTGCAGATTTAGCCTGACTACAAATTGAACACAGAAGACGAAGAATAGAAACTGAAGAAGACCCACCCCACCACATAATTAAGAATTTTAACTCAAATATCTGAAACAAAAAGGACAAATACAAAATATTTACCAAGAACTTTCAGGTATTTTAATAAACAGGGGAGCTAAACAGATTGGAAAGGTTTAAAAATTGTGTGGCACGATCAGCAACATGCAGTTGGTGGAAAGAGCCAAATAAGAGTAGAAGTAGAGGTTAGGAAAAGACTTTGGAGGTGGAGCAGGCTGACACTGAGGAAAGCATTTATTAACATCACAAGGCAGTCTTACTTCTAGAATTCCCAATGCAGAACAGCTAAAGGAAGACCCAAAAACAAATTTGTAAGAGGAAAACATAAGAAAGTTAAAGAAAGCATGGAAACAACTTTAAAATATTACCCAGGATGGGAGACCTAACAACTGGTTGGAAGCATGTGCTCCACAGGAAGTGGAAAGAGAAAAAAAAAAAAGCATGTGTAAGCAGCACAACCCTCACCTGTTTAATTTTATTCATGTATTTCCTTCAAACTAAATGTAGAACATAAGGTGATCACATGCATGCTTATATAAAGTGACACATTTCTTTTATTAGATAATGTAGGAAATGTGTGATACTTGTATTACGGATTCCAACATTTCTCACTTATCAATATAACTACATAAAGTTCACACAAACATGCACTAATGTTGTATCACTTTTATGATTCATTTACATATTTATTATTCCTCCTGAGATAATAAGTTCAGGTTTTCTCAGTTAAATATGATGATTTGTTATAAAGCCAATAATCATTGCTTTGTTACTAGTTCTGAAAATCCTTGCTGAGTGTATAATTACAAATTCCTAGCTACAGACTATGGAACAGAATCTAGTGGCAGTCTACATGGGCTGAAAGATATTTCCCCGGCTTCAACTTTGGGGGAAAATGGAGACAGAGCTGAGAAACGAAGTGATGTCCATATTCTGGCCCCCAGAGTTGCTGATGGCTTGAAATTGAGGGAATGCTCAGAGAACAACAGTAGAACTTATGAACTGCAGAAAATTGAGTCTGCCAAAACAATCTCAGAGGTGATATCTACAACCATTGAATTGTTTTCTTTCTCATTTGACTTTTTCAAATTTGTAATTGGCTTACAGTTGCCAAATTTGTTACTGTTTTTGGCTTCTACAGTTTTCATAATGAATGATTCTAGCAGTTCTGTCATATTTTATTTCCAATGGATTCTTTTCTTTTGAGTGATAGTGCTTTTCAGGATCTTTCTTCTCACAACTACTCAGATGGAGAATGTGAACAGTGCATCAACAGGCAACCAGTCTGTTCTGCTGAAACATTGATACAACACAGAATGATATGCTCACAGAAAATAAATCTGCACAACTCCAAAGTCACTTGACATTTATGCCAATAATGCTTTGTTAAAACTGATAAAGAATTCAAATACCTGGTAAAACTCCTCATCCAACACGTACAGATCACATCTCAAAGGTATCCATGTGATATCTTCAGAGGCATTTGTGCACTTGTAATGAAACAAATAACTTAATCAATAAATTATTCATACCCCCCTACTGTTTGTATGACATGCCTGAAGGTGCAGTGGTCCTATTCTCTCATAGTATCTTCAGAGGACACCCCCCCCCCCCAGGAACAAAACGAGACAATATATGCAGTTAGCAACCACAATTTTCTTGATTTTGCAATACAGTTAAAAATCATCAAGTGAGTAGGTTTGGGTTATATAACAGTCTAAACAAATTAAGCGTTTTTCTTTACAGTATTAATATTAATAGTGTGAATTTCTTAAAAAAAGGATTCTATTTATACCACGAAATTTATCAATATCTAATTTTCTTAATATATGAGTAGAAAGTTCCATTTGTGATACAAGAGCAGAATAGAATAGAAAGTTCCAGATTAGATCTATCTAGAGTATTCTTGAATGTTGTCTGATAGTATAACAGGCCATGGAATCCTCTGCTTTTCCTCATTTGCTTCTTGACACTTGAGAAGGACATATCTTGAGTGACCACCAAAAAAATAAAAAAATGTAATTCAGTCATTGTGTCACCCCAAGAGACAGTCTACTTACGGAAAGTTGCCTGATCTTCACAGAGGGAGGATTCATGCCAACTTTTAAAGTCCAGGGACTGGTGTACCATAGAATTGGATCCCTTCAGCCACTACCAAATAAAGAGCCCTGGTACTTGCAGCTCTTTTTTGTTGTTGGAGACCTTCAGAGACAGGCACAGAGTAGATGCAACAACAACCAAGCAACAAGATTAGACCTCATCCTGAAGCTGCAAGAAAGGCTACATTCAATGAATAGCAGTGTTAAAGTTTCAACTATGCTTAGGAGTGTGCACCTACACTGGAATTGCAAGTCATCATTAATGCCGACAAGAGATGATCTAGAGAGCATGAATGCCATTTTGTGTCTTGGAATGCAATGAGGTTGTTGTAATCATGAATCATGAGCTAAAGATAGGATCTACCGATCAGTGTAACTGTTGCACTGATAAAATGACTGCTGAACATCTGCTTCGGTTGCCCCTTATATGCGGTACAGAGAAAGCGCATATGGCCGATGCCAGCTCCTTTTGTGGAAAAGCTTTTCGGGGATTCAACTAGCCTCAAACTGACTACTGCTTTCTTTGAGAACATTCAAGTGGACGTCAGAGTGTACGAAGAAGATGAGTCATGAGCAGCATGGCAAAAGCGACATCTGGAAGTCCACATAATCTTTTTGTTTATGCCCCCTTACTAGAAAGATGCGCAGTATTGTGTATACTGAAGTATTCAGTAACAGTGTTAATCATTCCTAATTATATGCATGTATCTTTTTGAGAATCTCTTGACTATGCACTGATAAAGTATACAGAACTCTTTAGCCAGTTTTTGTGTGTGCCTTTACTAACCATAGTAGAAAACCATACTCAAAGTTTTGTTACTTTTCACCCTGGGTATCAGTGCTAGTATTACATATACATATCTTATTTCATATGAAACATTTTGTGTAATAATTTGTCACAGATGTAGTGTAACATTATAAGTTTATTCCTGTTCTTGAGTAAACATGGTCTACAATGGCGTTATTAGGTTTGCTGCAGATTATCCTAAAATTCTGTTTTTTTTTTTTTTTTTTTCAATGAAAATGTTCAAACACATTCTGTTTTTTAAATAAGGGGAGGGGGTGTTATATAATACCTTAAAATACGAACGACACAGTGCCTGTCTATCTATATGCTCCATCAGTCTCTCAAGGTTGATTCTGTTTATTATATTTTGTGACACTGATAGTTACATTATGTCTAAGAAGTTAAGTCATGGACAGTCAATGAACAAGAATATCCCAGGCATTTACAAAGATATGGTTTTATGGTAAGAAAATTATGAATGGCTAAAAAAGATGAATGCCCCACAGGGTTCTTGGGGTCTCCCCCACGTGGTTCTTAGGGGGTCTCTGAAGAGCTAAACAAAGAACAGGTGTACTGCTCCGTTGTACACAGTGACTAACATGAGGTTGTGCATACAGCTGGCAACCTCATCATGTCAAACAAATGACCACAGAAAAACAATGCTACAAGAGCATGTAATTGCTTGGTGGCCCAGCTGCAATGATGGCTCTATGCTTCTTCATAAGGAGTGTGAAAGAAAAGGATGACAAGAAGACTAAGCTGGGAAATGTTCACAGGAAAGTTGGAATATTTAAGGTAATGTGGGAAATTGATGGAAATAGAAAAGAAAATAGCACAGAGAGAAGTTACTTGACAGTTTAACATTATGACGTGGAAGAAAAGTCATTGTCGGAATTGATAATAGACACTACAGACAGGACGTCGTGGTGAAGCAAGATGACGTACACCACCAGCTGGCATGGCACTTGTAGCAGAAGATATATGTGTTTGCAAATATGCATATGTGCATATGCTTGAGCTGTGTATGTTTGTGGTTTTGGTATTAAAAATGTAATAAATATATTTACCTTTTTTACATTCATACAGATTAGTAAATAACTTACTTACTTACTTAGTCGTTCCTCTTCTACCGTGATATGTAGAGGTTTGGAAGAGAGAGCGCCATACTATCCTATCGGCTGGCTTCCTCGTGGCCTGGTTCCATTCTAGTCCTCGGTCCTTCAAAGATCATCTAACGTCCTCCCAGCAGACTCTGGGTCGTCCTGGAGGTCTGGATCCCTGGCTCTTAGTTTCCCATGCTTCTCATGGTAGCCGATCTTCTCCCATTCTGCAGACAAGGCCTAACCATCTTAGTTGGGACTGTTCTACTTGGGTCTGCAGGAGTTGGGTTTTTAGACCTTGATGTCTGGTTGCGGACCATTGTCTCTTCTCGTTACTTCAACCACCTTCCTCAGATACCTCATTTCTGAGGTTTGGATCTGGCTTTTGTGGGTTGTAGTCATTGGCCATGACTCGCATCCATATGTCAAGACTGGGACATAGGTGGAGTGGTATACAGCCATCTTCGTTTTCTTACCAACCTCTCTCTTGCTGAGGAATCCTCGATTTACGGCCTGAAAAAGTCTCCCAGCTGCTGCTCTTTGGGTAGCCAACTCTTCTTTGATGCCTCCTTTCCGGTCTATAACAGCTCCGAGGTATTTAAAGTGGTTGATCTGCTCCAGGACCTGTTCTCCCAGCTTAATCTGATGCCTTCTTTCCTCTCGTGATATCACCATGGTTTTTGTTTTAGAGCTGCTGATGACCATCCCTCTTCTCCAGTTCTTCCTTCCAGACTTGCAGGATGGATTGAAGATGTACCTCTGATTTAGCAATCAAGGCAACATCATCAGGAAATGCTAGCTCTGAAATACAGGCCTGTCTCATCTTCCAGTACCCCATTGAATACTTTCTTGTCCTTTCCCCACATGCCTTGATGACATCGTCCATGAGGAGTATGAAAAGATAAGGTAACAGGATATCACCTTGTCTTACACCAGTGGTGGTCCTGAACTCTTCTGACTTATGGTTTGCCGTCCTCACATAATTTCTGCAATACTTGTAGAAGCTCTGTATAGCATGAATCAGAAGTGTTGGAATGTTCTTCCTTGCCAAAGAGTCCCAAAGTTTGCTCCAGGGGACCTTGTCAAATGCCTTTTCCAGATCTAAGAAACAAAGATGCATCTCAATCTTATACTCAAGGGCCTTTTCACTCAGCTGTGTGAGTGTGAAGATCAGGTTTTGAGTACTTCGTTTGCTCAGAAGTCACACTGGACCTTATCCGTTTGTGGCTCAGCTAGGCGTCTGAGTCTCTGCTCCAGGATTCTAGAGTAAATTTTACCAGGGACATGAGAAGGGATGTGCCTCTATGATTTCCACATTGTCGGTTGTCACCCTTTTTGAAAATGGGTGTTATGGTGGCAATCTCCCAATCCTTTGGTATGGTCTTGTTGCAACCAAGCTGCCTGTAGGACTCTCAGGAGTAATAGGTCGCCTGCTGTTCCCATGTACAATAACCATTTCTGGCCATCATGCCAAGCTGCTTCACCCATCTTGATTTTCTCCAGTGCTGCCTTCAATTCTTCCATCTTTATGCCATCTTCGCCACCATTGGTTTCCTCTTCTGTTCAAGTGGTTATCATATATGATGCTTGACCTTGCTCACCATCAAGGAGTTCTGAGAAATATTCTTTCCATCTTTCCATTACTTCCTTTGGGGCAGTAAGCAATTTGCTTTGCTTGTCCTTTATAAAATTAAGAGGGCACTGTTTTTCCTTCCTCATGTTCTTTAGGGTCTTGTAGAACAATTTCTGTTTTCTTGAGCATCTTTTTCTAGCTTTTCTCCAAATTCTTCCAAGGATTTCTGTTTTGCTGCTAGCAACTTGTTCTTTGCTTCTGTTCTGAGTATCACATATTCTCTAATGTTGAAGACTCCTTGGTATTATCTACACTGTTCTGCCATTTCGAAATGTGTTGAGCTGAAATCATGAGCTCCAGTTTCTCCAGCTTGACTTGCATTTAAAGGATCATCACATCTGGTCCCAAGCTAGGAGTAAGAAATGTGTGGCATACTGTGCATTCCCCGCCATTCAAGGGGGCTCTTCAACTATGCAGAGCTAAAATACTGTACCCTGGCTCTGGGCTCTCCCAAGGAATTTTCACGTCCTGCACAGAGCCACTTCTCAGCTTCCTCTGCCTATCACTGGCTCCACAGTGAGATCCTTGTGCATGCATTGAACCAAATCAAAGCCAAAGAATTACGCCTGGGGATCAAGTAACTTCTCCAAGTTTAGTGTGCAGTGCTGGGTTCTCAACAAGTTTCACCACAGGGGAATCCCTGGAAGTGTGTGGAGGATTTCAAGTCAGTGAGGGTGTAATTAGCCTCACAGACATAGGTTCACTTCCACATAGATATTGTGCATAGCTGGTGGTCATAAAAGGTTGACTCCAGATATGCCTCCATGCATGAGCAGGTAGTGATCACTTCCAATCTCTGGCCTCCTCCAGACTCTAGTATCCCGGACATACCTGAATGAGCTCTTCCTAACTACGGCATAGTCGATCACTGATTTCTCATTCTTTGTTGGTTCATGTCTAGTGCATGCATGTGTGCGCTTATGTGGGAACTTAGTATTTGTAATGATCAGGTTTTGCTCAATGCAGAATCTAAGGAATCGCTTTCCGTTGTCATTAAGAGTATCTTCTCCATATCTTCTGATAACTCCACCCCATCTAGCATGGTCATTTCCAAACCTGGCATTGAAATCTTAGTGAAGGAGAATTTCATCTACGCAGTTGTTCACTGTCCTTTGAAGCAGCTCGAAGAATTCCTCCTTGACCTCTGATCGCTCATCTTCATTTGGCCCATACACAATGACAAGGTTGACTATGGTTTCTCCTTTTAGGTTTAGGACCATAATGCACTCAGAGAGATACTATCCTTTTGGTTTCAGATGTGGGGACACCACTGTAGAGCAGCGTGTCGCCATTGAGATCCATAACTCCATGTCCCTTTTTCTTCGTTTCCGTTAAAGCCAGGATTTCTAGTTTTGCTTTCCTCATCTCTTCCACCAGCTCCTCTTCTTTCCCACTTATACTCCTCATGTTCCATAAGTCGTCCGTTCCAGTTCGTTGACTTTAGAATCAGTCCGATTTTCTCTCTTGCATTTCGATTAATCAGGTTTTAAGGCAAACAGGTGATTGGCCTGTTGTGCCTTTGCATGATGGAGGGGCTGCCTCCTTATGGCCTCTGTGCAGGCTGCCCTCCTCCTTTTTCAACCGGGCGAAGTTCTTAATAAATAACTTAAAGGTTAATTGAAGGATTATAAATTATTGACTTCTAACATTTGTAACTAAACAATTGATTGTACTGTAATCAGGGTTAGTGTGACTTCTAAAATTATTTGTCAGTTCTTGAATTATAATTTATGTACAATAATTTATCTTTTTGCTTTTAGGTCGATGGCCGCTGTGACTTTGAGTTCCATGAGTTTTATATTGATGATGACTTTGACAGTGCAGAGCACATTCAGCAGGACATCTCTTGCTCCAAGGTCTCCATTCTAGACTGCAATACTTCGACCAGACACACAACTGATAACAATGGTGTGGCCACAGATGTTGCAGGCAGTGTTAAGAAGAAAGCAGAGTTCTTTTTGCATGTGATGGAAAACATCAAGCCTCATGGTTTTCCTAGAAGACCGAAAAAGCCTGCAAATATTTCTCAGGAAGACCCATTTTGCTCGACTTTGCATGCATATAATGCAGGAAATAGGACATGTAAGACAGTAGCTCAAGTAGATGCCAGTGAAAAAGACAAATCCACAAAGGAAAGTGAAGTTTCTTTCTCATCTGAATTGATGCATGAATTAGCAAAAGAAAAGCTAGCTTCAAGGGCTAGAGAAAGCATTTTGTCCAAACATCGATCTGCAACAGCAGGTGAGGTTCTGCAGCATGGGAGTGGTGCCAGCATCAGTTTCAGAACAGAGGATCAAAGAAACCAAGGTGACATTCACAAAGATGATGACACTTTATATCAGTTTGATGAAAACTTAGTCACGGATGGGGATTTAAATGAATGCACTCTGATGATTAATGAGAACTTAAAGGATGCTAATGACCAGAAAGTTGTTGCTGAGTCCTCTAACATGCAACCATTGACCTCAGAGAGTGAAGTGTTGAAGGTTAAAAGCACAGATGAACCTTACATTTCTGGAAATAAAACAAACAATATAGATAACACCACTGAAAGATGTCAGACTAGAGTCACAGGGAAATATTACAGGACAGACGTTGTTGATGGTTCAGATTCAGACAGTGACCAGTGGGTGAAGAACAGGTTGATATCTGTTCAGAAAAAGATTCAGCGCAGAAGGGCAAGAATCACTTACAGTGTCAGCAGTAATGAAAACTCAGAAGTTGAAGATGACAACCAGTATCAGAAGCCACCTGCGTGCACTGAGGGAATAAACAGTGATGAAGAAACATTTAGCAAAGTTTTCCAAATGGTTACAAACTGTCAAGCTGAAGGTGATGCAAAGTCATTAAATTCTGGAAGTAGAAAGAATTCACTAAGAAGTAGTGAAGAAGTAGTCATAAATCCTAAGTGTAAGTCCAAAACTAAACAAATCAGGCACACATTTCATGATTTTACTGCAAGTGACTGCAGTTGGGGTGAAAGTCAAGGGAAAAGGAGCTTAGCTTTGGCTAAGTCATCACACCTGAAAAGTAAGAAACATGGACAGAGCAAGTGTGACGAGTCTCATATTCCAGCAAGCTATGTCAGGGAAATACCTGATGAAATTTCATCCACATACCATAAAGAAAATTGTGAGGAAATCAATGCTTCCAGGAAAAATTTGCCAGAAGGAGCCAAACATTGTAGTTTGCAGCAATCTGGTTTCAGTTATCATGCTGACCAAAGCAAAAAGAACAAAAGCTCCTCTAAAATGTCTGAGGTAATTTCATCTCAGTGCACTGATACATCAAAGGTTAGCATTGGTGCTAAGGACAAACATACAAGTGAGGACTCTTCAAGAATGTCACCCAAGAAATGGATGCTGTGGAAGTTGCTAAAGAAGAGAAAAGAACCAACACCCTCACATGACAGTAAAATCATTTCAAGTGAATGGTATGCATGTTTGGTAAATTTATAATACTAATAAATGAGTGAACCAGAAAGTATCCCAGTGTGCATTTTAAACTTAATACAACAGCAGTAGAGAATCTGTAAGAGCATCATTTTTCTAAAGAGTCCCTCATCTTCTCAGTAAATGATTTCCATAAGTGCACAAGCTTTAGTGTCCCTTTGAAAATAACAAGTTAATGGTTGAAAACTACATTGTACAAGTTTTGATAGCTATCTGATTAGTACCTATTCTTGGGCAAACTTTATGATCAAGGTAAGTGATAAAATGGTAAATATGTCCAGTTTATAGCTGCACAAGAAAATACTATTGATTATTCACTGAAATGCCTTTGCCAGTTTTCATGTTATTCATTGACAGTCCATATACATGTAAGTAAGAACTTGTGAAATTGTTAATGTCATACTGTTTTGATATATTTTGTGATTCACCAATCAGCAATTTTTAAAAATCAGACACTGAGAATGTGCAGAAACTAGTAGATCTTTACATATAAGTACAGTTACAGTTAACAAATATTCAAATGTAATGTTCATATTATCAGCGACGTTTTTTATAAAATTATAAGCTGCTGGCCAAGCAACACTGATGCCTACAGTGGAATAAAGGTAACAGATGGCATGTCTGTAAAAGAGTTATGTTGTTGTAAATGTTACTGATAGATTGTGTGATGACCAAGGGCTTTTATATTTCACATGCTGTGTAAAAGTGGATTGAGAACTCGAATACCTGTGAAAGGAATGTGATGGTATGGCATGTAATTACATCTATTTTTCAAGTGAATTTTTACTTTCCTCAATTCTTCACCATTTTCAAAAGCATAAACACATGATATCTTAATAGTCCAATATCCACTCCTGTGGTACCATATTTTATTGTCAAGATCTGCAAAGAATCGTGTGCATCTGTGATACCCATAAAATGCAGTCCCAATATTTGCTAACCAGAAAGTTAACCTACCAATAAATGAACACGTACTCAGCTGTACGAATTTTTCGTACAATGTACGGATTTTTGATACTTTTAGCAGTGTACGGCCGTACAGACTCGTTGTACGGATTTTTCTCCCCCTCCCCCCAATTTTTTTTTCTTTAAATTCTAAAAATATTTTTCAACCCAAGTTTTTTTTTTTAATTTTAAATCAGAAAATATTTTCTAGCCCAAGTTTTTTTTTGTAACCAATTTTTTTTATTTTTCATTCCGGAAATCTCGGCGTTCGTTTTTAAGCTGAGGTCTCTCCCAGCAACCAATCAAATCCTTTGGCACTCCTCCGAATACCGGTCCCAGATGACTCAATACGGTTTTTGTTAGAAAATATCCCTTACAGGGCCTCATTTTGACATATAATAAAAAATATATGAGTAGAAATGAATGGGAAACAACTCTTGAAACACAGAAATTGCCAAAAAGGAACTTCTGGCGCCCGGTGAAGTGAAGTGAAGTCAATACGTATTAATAATGTTAGAAGGTTATATGTTGAAATTTTCGCACAAAAGTTGTAAATACTGCCCGAAAACATGTTGTTTGTGACTATAGCGCCACTTAAACTCTGCTAAATAAGAATGAAACTTTCCACGACTAGTGCCGCCTTGGTAACGTTTCCTCTTCGCTTGCATCCATACACCTTCAATAGTTTGGGTGTGAATTTCACTGTGTACAGGGTCAACGAAATTATTAGCATGAACAACAACCGTATGATCATAGATGCCATGGTTTAGTCGACCAACGTTGTTGAGTATTAAAATGTAATTTTAGATTTTTGTTCCCCATTTAATGTCGCCCCTGAAACGGCATTACAAAATGAGGCCCTGTAAGGGATATTTTCTAACACAAACCGTATTGAGTCATTTGGGACCGATATTCGGAGGATTGCCAATCCTTTTATACCCAAGAATTCGGCAAACACTTTGAATTCGGCCTCAAACGCTTTCGTTTTTCGGCGTGACATCACGGCAAACACTTTGAATTCGGCCTTTGAGGATTTTTCGTCGACCGGGACGCTTTCGTTTTTCGGCGTGACATCACGTATTTTTACCTCCGAAATCGTTATTTTATCAACGACGCCATTTTGTTTAAAAAAGCTAAGTACTTATAACTTGGTTAAATATTGCTGTTGTTTTGCTTTGTTGCAATTTAATCACGGCCTTACCTTAATCTTTCCAGTTAGGCCTACATCTTGCCCCTCAATATATTTCCGATAAATTGTCATAATATTCTGTGTAGGCCCTACATAACTAGAAAAAAAAGTTTCTTTGCGTTGAGTAGGCCTACTTTATTCCAACGCTCGAGATCAGCTGCTTTATTTTTTAGTAAAGTGGCAATCTGTTATCACTTTAAGCTACCAACTCGTAATAATACTTTTGTAAATTTTTGGTGGTACGTTTTTTCTTCCTAGATTTGATATTCTGTTCATAATTTTGTTTATTTTTATTTTATTTTTTTTTTTTGCTGTTAGCCGTTTGCTTTGTTCGTTGTATTTTTTAATCATTCTCTTCGTCTACAAAGATTATTAGTTGAAATATTTCATCCACTGAATGATGGCTGAGCCCAATTCAAAGAAACAAAAGCTTGCAGGTCATGGTAAGTTTCAGGTCGAATGGGTTAAACTCTTCTCTGGCATTGTAGATGCATCCAAGTTAGGATCAACCCATGCTTTTTGTAGATTATGCAGCAAAGATATTAAAGTAGTAGCTTCAGGATTATATGATCTGAAAGTACATTTTAAATCGAAATTGCATGAACAAATGTTTGCAATGAAGAAGGGAGCATCTATTAAGACCTTTTTTGCTCAGCCAAAGCAGGAAGAGGGTGGCATTATAAGGGCTGAAGTTTTATTTGCCAATTTCATTGCCCAGCATAACTTAACTGCATCTGTTGCTGATTACTTTTGTGACTTGGCGCCTGTAATGTTTCCTGACAGTGATATTGCCAGAAAGTTCCAGTCGAAGAGGACCAAGACAACACTTATCATTAAAAACTGCCTGGCTCCATCTGCAACAGAACCAGTGATAAAGCTGTGCAGGGAAACACCCTTCTCATTAATGGTTGATGAATCAAATGACAAGAAAACAGAGAAGTGGTTAGCTATTATGGTGAGAGTTTTTGAAGAAGGATTGGGACCAAGAACGAGATTGTTGGGCATGCCTGTATGCAGTGGTGGAACCAGTGAGGCGATATTCAGTGATGTTGATAATCTGTTCACAAAATTTCATATTCCATGGAAAAATTGCATCGGCTTTGCTAGTGACAACTGCAATGTCATGGTGGGGAAATCAAACTCAGTACTTACTAGGATCAAGCAGAGGAACCCTTATGTTTTTAGTATTGGGTGCATTTGCCACCTTGCAAATTTATCCACACAGACTGCAGGAGGTCCATGAATGCGGACACACTGACTTCTATTTTACAGTGTAAGATTAACATTGATACATGCTGTGCAGACTTTAAGCCCACAAATGCAATTCTGCAAAGTGCTAAAAGTGCATGTGTTGATTATAATACAAAACACTGTACATCGAAAGAACAGTGTACATCATGATCACTAAGTTTTTTATATGTAAAGAACAGTTTGAGACTATTAGCATGTTTTATATCACAATAATTCAAATGCTAATAGATTTGTATATGTCATTTCTCATTTTAAAACTGTATTGTTTATAATTTATTAATATATTTTTTGCGTAAGGATTTTTGGGTGTTAGTAAGGATTTTTTTGGTCCGGCGTACAGATTTTTGTCTCAGTAGGTTGACAGGTATGCTGTACCCAACTGCCTGCAGAAAAACTGTTTAAAGTTTACCAGTTCACATTTCAAACAATAATTATAGCTGTAAATTACCATGCATACAATCCCAAGGTGGAAAATTTCAAGGTTGCCTGTTCTATTTCAAATGTTATCAGAAAGTCTGGTCTTCTGTGAATACTTTCATGAGCGCATGTCTGTGCCTGATTTGATGACTTTGATTGAATGTCTGTTCTTACATTTGAGTGAATAACTAAACTGTTCTGTCTTTCAGCTCCCTTTGAAGCTTAAACATTCATTGAGTTCATGCCAGCCCTTTGTCCTGCACCAACTGTACAAGCTCTTTCCATATCTTTATCCTTTTTATCCTTAAAATGTTTTTCATGTCTTTTTGGGTCTTTCTCTGTTATGTTCATTATATGAATTCCGGAAAAAAACTGCCATATGATGGTGTTAGCTGATTTTTTTTTTTAAATTTGTCTTATCCAACACCAGTGTATTTCCCCAAATCCAACACCAGTGTATTTTCCCCAATCCAACACCAGTGTATTTTCCCCAAATCCAGCTCCAGTGTATTTTCCACAACTACATGTTCCAGTTGTGTTTGAATGGTTCTTTCTATAATTTCACCTATGGTATCAATCAATACCCTTTAGCTCCCCAAGGAGCATAGGGCTTCAACAAACACCTATGGTATAGTGTCATATCATTTTAATCCTTTTTTTCTGTGCAAGTGCACATTAATAAAAGGATATGACATCTTGGTTGTCATTTTTATTGTTCTACAATATTTCAAAGCCAACCAATGGGATGTGCATAATGAACTGTGTTGCTAAAAATACACACATAAAATTGAAACACTGCAGGTGATTTCTGACTCACTTCATATTTATGTATAAAGGGTATATATTTTTTTTTTGGTACAAATGTTCTAGGTACACAGTATAGTTATGATGCAGGCTGTCATTAATTGTACACAACCCTGGCTTTCACAATAAATCTAATTAGTTAAGTAAATAAATTTGTCTAAGCAGGAGGTTTGTCTACTGTATTATTCAGAATTTACTTTCTTGATTACTAGGTTGTCAGTGTGTCATAACTTTAACGATTTTTTAATCTAATTGTTTTGGCAATGTTGCTTTTCAGCAGTACAGAGAAAATACATCGCTCAATCTTACGAACACCAAGCAGCTTAACAAAAAAATCAGTTGGCCCACTAGGCAGCATTGTGAGTAATACTGTGCCTACCCCAGTATCACGTTCACGGTCAAAGTTCTCAGTAGGTCATGACTCCAAAATGTCTGACAAAGTTATCAGTTTTCAAGGTATATCGGACAGTAAAAATGAATATTCAAATTTAGAACAAGTACCATTACTTTCAAAGCGAAGCAGCCCATTGAATGCAAAATCGCCACAAAAGGAAGGAAGCTTGGACAGTTCTGAATATGATGACAAAATTGTAAAAACCTGGTTAGAGCGTGAGAATTTTGCAGAACGCTATAGTCTAGCTAGCTCAAGACATATTGACAACCAAAGCATCACTTCCAGAGTGATGGAACTTCAGACCATGTCAAGAAGACAGACCTATGTACCTGAAGACGTCTCTGTTCCAACATCAGATCTCCATGTTGAAAATTTGTCACCTAAACAAAACAAATCTTTCATGACTTCTAAGCAAAACAGTTTGCATAAACATGAAACATGCAGCATAAAGCATTCTGCTCGAAGTGGCTCTGAGAGAAGTGAAAGTTTAATTTTTATGGACAACATTTCTGTTTCATCTGAGAATGCCCCAGAAGAGAAGTCCGCAGGACCCAGCTACACTCAAGATGACCAGTCATCAAGAGCTACAGCCTCCCAATGCACATCTAAACATACTAGCCAGAAAAGCTTGCTGGAACAAGGTCACCACATTAGAGAGAGTTTGCCAGTGAACCAGAGTAATGATCATTGTTTGACTTTAGATCTGAAGGCATCCTGTAGTGACAGTGGTGCAGGTAAAATTGTTGTCATTGGTTTATTCAGTATGGTGCATGTTGTAGATGAGGTCATGATAATAATGATGGTGGGTGGGTAAAAAAAAACATAAATTTTACATATAATCAACATACATGCAAGCTTTTATTTATATATTTATTTAGGATTATAAAATCTACTACTGACAGCATAAGCCTGTCACATCTTCATCAAAGCCTTACTGGCGGTGTATTTTCAGTTCTCCTTGAGCTGGCCTTCATGGCTATAGTAATCACAGCAGTTCCATACTTTGAAGTTTTTAAGAATCCTTTAGTTAGGCTTAATTCTGTGAGCACCCCTCCCCCTCCAAAACATAAGAGTGCATTTACTCTGTATTCTGGAGAATTTCATATATGCGTGAAGAAGTGACTTAGTATTGCAATATTGTATTTAAAAATTCATTTAAGATATGTTTTTCCTGTCATTTTTATTTTTCAGGAGGCACATCCTCTTTGAAGGGCTTAAAGAAACAGTCTCATATTGGACTTCATCGATTTTACATTCCTGTATGTATGAACAATGCTTACAATTTCTTTCCGTTACTTTACAGCACTATCTGGCATATCAGTGACATAACTAATAATAGCACTAGTTACCACAGTACATATATGTATTATAAGAATGTGGATAGAGATTTACAGTTTACTACTTGTATAAATGAAAACAAGAAATAAAGTGAAATTATGCATTTTAATAATTGTAACAGGTTATTAGTTCAGTATATGACAGAAATAAATATGAGATTATAAGTGTTAGCTATACGGTGATTGAAAAATATTTATTTTTATATCCTCACTTCTATCTATTGGTATTCTACGGTGTCTACGCCACATCCTCGATATTTCGTGGAAGGACAAGTGTCAAGGTGTTGTCACGTGTTGACCTTCAAAGCATGTATACACTGCTTAGACAGTGCAGACTACGCTGGCTTGGTCGTGTCCGCCGCATGGAAGATGCTCGCATCCCAAAACATATCTTCTACGGACAACTGGTAGATGGCAAAAGAACAGTTTGGTGCAAGAGAGACTTGAGGGTACTGGACATAGATCCAGCAACCTGGGAGGATGAAGCTGCTGATTGCACCAAGTGATGATGCTCTCTATGTGCCACCTCCGATTGGGCGAAAAGAAGTTCTCATAGCAAGCAGAAGAGAGGAGAAAATGCCAAAAGGAACATCAGGAAAATAAGTAGCTGAGGGCTGTCACCTCAGGGGAGCATTCCCATAGTCATTTATGACTGAAGGGGTATTGTTATTATCTATTGGATATGCAAGAAACAAATATTAAAACAACATTCAATAACTGCTATTTGACATTTAACTAATAACTTTTATTTTTTATTTTCGGAAGCAAAATAAAATATATACAATCTAAAATGGCAGATAAACTAATGTTACTTCTTCTTCGTACACTCAGACATCTACTTGTATATTTTCAAAGAAAGTAGTGATCAGCTTGAAGCTATTTGTATCTGCATCATCATCATCATCATCTCATCTCAACCCATAACCCGTCATGGGTCGTAGGGGTGCCATGGTGGAAGCATCAGCAGACAGGGTCCTCCACTGCTCTCTATTCTCAGCAATGCGTACAAGTGTGGAGAAACCGTGTCCTGCCCATTCTTTGATGTTATCAGCCCAGGATTTTCTTTGCCTTCCTCTTCTCCGTTTACCTTCGACTGTTCCCTGGAGGATCGTTTTCGAAAGGGAGTCATGACGAGTTACATGCCCAAACCAGGCAAGCTTTCGACGTTTCACTATTGACAAAAGTGGTTCTTGGTGGCCTGCATAGGTGTTTATCTTCTCTCTAACATGGACATTTGTTTTGTGCTCTTTATAGCAAATGCGCAAAATTCTTCTATAACATTTATGCTCGAAAGCCTGAATCCTTCGCTCCGTATCTGCAGTGAGTGTCCAGCCCTCACACCCATACAAGAGAATAGATAATACAAGTGATTTGTATAATTTGATCTTCACAGGAAAACTGATGTTACTTTTCCAGATCACATTCAACCTTGTCATGGCAGCTGAGGCCATCTCAAGTCTTGTCTTGATTTCTTTATTTGATCTTCCATCACTACATATAGTGGACCCGAGATATTTAAAGGTGTTAACTTCTTCTAATGTTTGTCCATTTAACGTAATGTTGGTTGGAACATGTTTCTTATGGCTATTCACCAATATCTTGCTTTTTTCTATATTAATTTCCATCCCATATGTTCTTGTTACTTTCTCCAGTCTAGAGGTAAGGTCTTGAGGTTCTGATTCTGTTCCAGCTATCAGATCAATATCATCAGCAAAACGTAGATTACACAGAGGTCGGCCTCCAATCGATATGGTTGATTTATAATCGTAGAGAGCCTCCTGCATAATATGTTCTAGATATATATTAAAGAGCACTGGTGACAGGATACATCCCTGGCGAACTCCTACAGTTGTTTTGAAAAATTCTCTAATGTCGTTGCTTGCAAAAACAGCACTGCTTGCGTCCTTGTATAGTGCTTCAATGATATCTATGATGCTGGTATCAAAATTGAATTTTCTCATTATTTGCCATAAGCCTTCATGCCAGACTCGATCGAAGGCTTTTGTGAAATCGATGAAGTTATGGTATAAATCATGTTGATGCTGGAGATGTTTTTCAATCAGTAATTTAACTCTTAGTATACGAGCTAATTTCATGACTACCATTACAGATTTTGCAATAAATAATTTATTTATAAAGATAACATAAAGTGTTATATATCAAAATGTGAAGAAATGAAACCCCTATATCATGCACGTAACTAAATTGTTCAGTGGTTTTAAACATGCATTCACCTATACATTTTTGCTATTGACGGGGATCGATCATCGGCCTTTCTAAGAGGCCGCTCGTATACTAAGAGCTAATATTGTAAGATTTGTTCTGAGGTACTTCTTTTTGGTCTAAAGCCAGCCTGTTCCTCTGACAAGATTTCTTCTGATTTCTGTTTTATTCTGTTCAAAAGTATCCTTAACATCACCTTACTTGGATGACTAATAAGGCTAATGGTTCTGTAGTTCTTGCACATTTTTAGATTTCCTTTCTTTGGAAGCGGTATTACTAATGACTGCGTCCATTCTTTTGGCCATTTTTTTGTACTACATATCTTCTGGCAAATTGTTGCCATGATTTTTACAATATCTGGTCCTCCATATTTCAAGAGCTCTGCTGGTATATTATCCACACCCGGTGACTTCCCTCCTTTCATCGAACATATAGCCTCTTCCACTTCTTCCCGTAGTATTGCTGCATTTCCGAGTTCTCTGTTTTCGCACTTAATGTTGTTTAATATGCCTAAGTCAGTGTCAAGTTTACAGTTATATAATTCTTTACAATATTCTGTCCACCTTCTCATTACAGCTGTTTTTTTCATTGAGCAGAGCCCCATTGCTATCTTCTATGACAGTTACCCTGGGCTGTTGGGGTTTTGATAGTCTTCTTAATGTGTCAAAAGCTGCCTTGCTGTTACCTTTTATTAGCCCCGTATTAATGGACTCACATTGATCAGCTACCCATTTTTCTTTGGCCTGTTTCATTTTCTTTCTAATATTTTTATTCACCATACTGTATTGCCATGCTGCTTCAGGAACCTCTTTCTTAACCTTTTTCATTTCCCGCCGTGTATCACATAACTTCAGAATGTCATCTGTAACCCATGGTTTGTTTCAATGAGCACGTCTTTCATGTTCTCTGTGATTGAGTTGATATCATCCTCCAAAAAGTTGAGAGCTGCGAATTTTCCTCCAACAGTTGCCTCAAAGATTCCCGCGATTTCTGGATCTTTCAATTTGTCTAAATTGAATCTTAACTGAGAACATCTGTTTTGATTATAGTTCTTTTTGAGTTTAAGCTTGAGCGTCATCAATACCATGTCGTGATCACTACCAATGTCGGCACCAGGAAAAGTCCTAGTCTTGGCTTTATTAATGCTGGACTTGAATCTTTTGGATACAAGAATAAAATCAATTTGGCCATGTATCTCAGTTTTTGGGGCATGGCCAAATTGATTTTATTCTTGTATCCAAAAAATTAAAGTCTGCATATAGTTTTTCCAAGAATGGTACTGGTGTCGGCCATATGTGCTTTCTCTGTTGCTCATATGTTGGGCATCTTTGAAGCAGATGTTCAGCAGCCATTTTATCAGTGCGACAGTTACACTGATCGGTAGTTCCTATCTCTAGCTTGTTGAATAGATGGTATCACAATCTGTTGTGGTCTGTGCAGAGTCTGAAGATTACCACTTGTTCACTTCTGCTGAGCTGGTAATGTGCAACATTTTGTGTGTAGCCTGGATGCTCTGCTTCCCATTTGTTCTTGTATCTGATTCTAATAAAACTCTTTGAAAGTTATACTTGTATCAGCCTGAGGTAGATTCCACCTTCCATTGCCAGTCAGTCTGTCAGCCTCTTTATTGCTAAAGATGTTACAATGAGATAGGATCCATTGGATCACAACACTTTTGAATCGTTGACATTGTTTAGCACTACTCAAAGAAAATTAACTGGCCTTTTTATGTAAGGCCAGTTAATTTTCTTTGTATTTACTTTTGTTTCATGTCAATTATTTGGATAGGAGTGAGGGAATGAAAATAAGGAGGTACTTTTCCATCACCCTGCACAGCTAGGAGAAATGGAAACAAGTCAGAGATCAAAGTAGTGGTTTATCAATTGATGCTACTGGTCAGACATTCATATATCTCTGGAAATAAAGCAGCAGCAGCTGATACAGCTTATTTATACCAACTCTTTGCTATCAGCAACAAATATGGAACACTATATCTGATGAGAGGAAGATCTCTCGGTGTGTTAGATGAAGTGTCTTAATGCAGAAGTTGGCAGACCACTGCACATTTATCAGCAGTACCCAAAAAGAACTTTTATTGGTTCATGTCTTTTGACAGACAGCATAAATTTCTCTTTTCCTGTATAAAGCTTAAAAGTTAATTGTAAGAAAATCTCATACACCTCAGACATGAAAAACCTGTACAAAAATTCCAAAAACCCTGTACAAAGACCCGCAAAACCTGTACAAAGACTGAAAAACATAACAAAAGAGTTAATTCATGTAAAAATATATTCAATTAGATGGTTCTGCACCATCATAGTGACATGCGCCCTTTGCCTTTTTAAGCATGTCTTCACTTGCTTTAAAACCTAAACAACAGGAGTTAGAATTTATTTTGCATTGTAGAAATGCTGTGACTGTATCATCATTTAGTCTATTTCTGCAAAAAAAATTAATACAATTTATGGTGGAAATGAAGAACAGTTTGGTGTATGTTCAATAGTGCCTAATAAAAGTATAGGTCTAAAGAGACCAGTAATAAGCGTTATGGGTTAGGTTTAGGAATATTAAATATATATAAATTTTTTTTTAAAGCTAGCAATGAAAATATAAACTGGCGCAACTAGTCTCTACCGAACTTCAATAATTGGAATAGCCGTTATAGCCCAACTGGTAGCTTTAAATAGACCTACCCATACGACTTTTAGTGTCAATCAAACATTGATAGTAATTAATTACACTGGTATACACACATTTTGGTGCCTTAGATTTTATAGCTGTTCTTGGGTAATTTTGGGTTGCTTATTCCAAAAATGTAATCAGATTTTTTCTATCAGCTCTAGTTTTTGAGATAACTAAGAATGACCATATTAGTAGGGAAATTGTTATGTACAATCCTAGAGTTAGGTGCTATCAGTGGCATTTTGACTTTAGTCTGCATTCATATTATATGTAATTACTGTGCATATATTACCAAAAATGTAATAAAACTTTATCACTAGCACTTGTTTAGTCAACACGCAAAAAGGATCTTTACGAGGACTTCCTGGAATGTGATATGCCGGACAGTCACGCTTAAGGGTCCAACAGTAATCTGCCATCATGTGGGCATCCCAAAGTCTCTGGTATCTCTCTTCCATTGTTTTTATATCTTGGTGAAATCTTTCACCTTGCTCCTCACTTAAGTCGCCAAGATTCTCCGGAAATAAATGTAAATGGTTGTGGAGGTAGTGCAATTTTATGCTCATGTTGCATCCAAGTTCACAAAAACTCGACAGCATGTTTCCAACTAATTCAGAATAATTGTCTGCTTTAAAGTTACCCAGAAAGTTTTGCACAACTAAAACAAATGATGACCAGGCTGTGGACTCTGTTTTGTTCATGGAATCAATAAAATTTGGATCGTTTATTAACTTTCTAATTTGAGGTCCATCAAAAATTCCAGCTTTAAGTTTGTCTATGCTCAATTCTTAGAACCACTATTTGCACAAGTGTGGAAAACGGGGACAACACCATCAGAGTGGAACAAAGGAATAATTGTCAAATTGCCCAAAAAGGGAGATCTTGCAGACTGCAATAATTGGAGAGGAATCACTCTTCTCTCAGTTCCCAGCAAAATACTAGGCAGGATAATTATACAGAGAATTTCAAAGGCAGTAGACTACAAACTGAGGAAAGAACAAGCAGGATTTAGAAAGAACAGAAGATGTGTAGACCATATATTCACTCTCAGGAACATTATAGAGCAGTGCTCAGAATGGCAAAGACAGCTTTACATAAATTTTGTTGATTTTGAAAAGGCTTTTGACAGCATACATAGGGAAAGTTTATGGAAAATACTGAGGGCTTATGGAATTCCAAGCTGCATAGTAGCAACCATAAAAAGCCTCTATGCCAACTTTACGTGTAGTGTTGGGCAGAGCAACCTAACCTTCGAGGTGAAGACAGGAGTACGACAGGGATGCCCCTTATCAACCACTCTTTTTTTAACAGTCATAGACTGGGTGATGCGCCAGACAACAGAGAGCAGTCCAAGAGGAATAAAATGGACTACATTTTCTACATTGGAAGATCTGGAATATGCAGATGACATTGCACTGCTGGCACATTCACATCAACACATCCAGGAAAAAACGGATAGACTTAATAAATTTAGCCAGCAGGTGGGCTTGAACATCAATTTAAAGAAGTCTGAGGTCATGACGCTCAATGTGAGCAACCCTGAGCCCATATCAGTAAGGAATCAGCAATTGGTACAGACAGATACCTTCACATACCTAGGAAGCATAGTAACACCAGACGGTGGGGCAAGCAAAGACATCAACATCAGAATGAATAAGGCAAGAACAGCCTTCTTTAGCCTAAATAACATCTGGAAGTCCTCCCAATACAGCACAAGCACAAAATTAAGATTATACCAGAGTTGCGTGCTTTCTGTGCTTCTCTATGGTGCGGAATGCTGGAGAGTCACAGAGAAGGAAATGTCAAAATTGTCCTCTTTTCACACAACATGCCTAAGAAAAATTCACCGCATCTTTTGGCCGAATACCATCACCAACCAAGATCTGCTTACTCGTAGCAAGCAAGAGGACATGCACACCATCATAGCTGGCAGACGCTGGAGCTGGGTTGGTCATGTCCTCAGAAGAGACCCCGATGCCATCACAAGAACAGCTATGCTTTGGACCCCTGAAGGAAAGCGAAAGAGAGGCCGACCAAAAACAACTTGGCGGAGGACTGTGGAGGCTGAGATGCAAAGAATGAACCAGAGTTGGGGCACTGTACGAAGGATGGCCACCGACCGTGCAAAGTGGAATCAATTTGTTGTTGCCCTACAAGACGCCACTAGGCGTGATGGCCACTGACTGCTTTGACGGTCGGTGGTTAAGGATCGAAGAAGAAGAAGAAGATGCTCAATTCTGGAAACTTTCTGCATAAGTAATTAAAACAGGTACCATCTTTGTTCAGTGCCTTAACAAATTGCTTCATCAAGCCAAGCTTTATATGTAATGGTGGCAGTAGAACTCTTTTTCGATCAATGAGAGGCTTATTGACAATATTTTTTTCTCCAACTTTAAATTCATCCCTCAACAGCCACTGCTTCTTTGTCCATTGCATATCTTTTGCCCTGCTACCCACAAACATATAAAGCATGGATATTTGGTGAATCCCATTTGCTGGCCAAGCAAGAAGTTCATCATTTTAAGATCTACGCAAACCATCCAGTTATGTTCTAAATACTTCAATTTTTCCAGAACTGTGCTTATTGTAGCATACTCCTCCTTCATTGTAGTAGAATGAGCAATTGGAATTGAGCCATATTTGTTACCACTGTGTAAGAGAACACCCTTCAAACTTCTTTTAGAGCTGTCAATGAAAAGTCGCCACTCATCTGGTGTAAAACTTACACCCATTTTGTTAACAAGACCTCCTACATTAGTACAAAACACAAGGTTGTTTTCTTTACAAAAGAATGGAATAAAACCTTGCTCTCTGCTGCGATAAAATGTAACCTTTGTTTCAGTAGTCAGTAATTAATTTTCTTTCAATCTTGAAGCCAAAAGTTCTGAAGATTCCTTTGAGAGATATAGATCTCGGATTAGATCATTTAGTTCAAGCTGGTCGAAGCGTTGAGCATCTGAAAAATTATCTTCGAAATCACTATCACTGTCACTTGTCATTCCACATGCCACTGCTGTCTCATCTTCTAGCAGGGAATCCGAAATCTGACTGAAAGTTGGAATTGGTATGTCATCTCCGTGTGGAACAGGTCGCCTAGCAGAATCTAAATCTGGATATTTCCACTTTTTGTGATTTTTTTCCATTAATTCCCTTAATATTCACAACACAGAAATAACAGTCATCATAGTGGTTCTTGGGCTCTCTCCAAACCATTGGAATTCCAAATTTTAAGCATTTTCTTTTCCCACAAGTCCACTGTCGCAGGTGTTCAACACATGTTTTGCAAACAATATGAGGAGCCCAAGACTTGTCCTGGTCACCTAGTTTTACTTTAAAGTAAGCAAAGTATGCCTTTTTCACAAAAACAGTAATATGCTTCCTATGTTCTTCTTTGAAAGTATTCTCTCCACAAATATAACAAAATAAATGCGGTGAAAGAAACATGCTCTTCTTGAAGATGATGCCATTCTCTGTTAGAAGTGTAATAAAATAAGTAGCATACTAACATGCATGCAGTGGCTTAAAATCTAAAAAAGGTAATTCTGGGAAGATTCTTGGAAAACTCAAACTGAGAGTAAACAAGCAGTTTTCTTTTGTAAAGGACCAGACAGCAATAGTTTTTTTTACATAGCCTTATATAGAAAATATTGTAATAATACAGGGTGACCCAAAAAAGGGGGCACGCGCGCGCACAAAAAATACAAAAATGTCTGTATCTCAAAAACTAGAACTGCTACAGACAAGTAAATGTGATATTTGGATTGAGCAGGCCTCATTTATATACAATCAAGAGTAAAATGTTTGGCACCAAAAAAAAATTTTTTTTTTAATAATTAGGCGAAAAACCCGTAAGACGTTGTGTAGGCTGTACACATCTGAAAACGCAAAACCTTGTACAGACCCTTAGGTGTGGCATGTATGCCATACATGCCAACCTCAGAGATGAAAAACTGTACAAAAAAATTAAAAAACCTGTACAAGACCCGCAAAACCTGTACAAAGACCCGCAAACAACCTGTACAAAGACTGAACAGCCATGTTTTTTTGTAGGGCTGTGTTATTTAATAAATATAGCCTAAATCATTAGTTGACCATAATGATGATCACCCAAGGCAAAATCGCATTGTTTTTTAAAGAAACAAAATTAAAACTAAGACGAGAAGTAGGCCTAACTCCAAATAGGCTAAACTTTTCTCTGATTGGGTTAAGATGCAAATTTGCCTTGCTTTTGTGTGTGTTTTTTTTTCTTTTTCAGTTTCATAATTTGGTAATATCGGACGCCGAACGCTTCGCATGTATTTTCGTACCATTTAGATTTAAGGTTAGTGTTACTAGTCTAAATGGTACGAAAATACATGCAGAGCATTCGGCGACTGTCATTCCAATATTACCCATAATTTGTATTGTATTTTTATTCAAATTTACATTTCTTACGTACTTTCTACAAGTTTTAGTGAAATCAAATAATATGAAGTGGTATCCGCCTTTTTTTTTTAAGCAGCCGTAAATAATAAATTAGGCCTATGCTAAATCTTACGGGAAAAGAAAGCATAGGCCTAAGTTATCTGACAGTTAAATCTAACTTCATCTAAACAATGTTATTGTAATATTTTAAAAAAAAAGAATTACTTACCAATACTAAACTGGAAATTAATACTAAAAAATAGGCTCGACTCCGAAAAGAACTCAGTGCTGCGTAATCATTCAAATAATCAGTAACCAGAAGCTAGCATTAGCGAAAAATGGTGAATGAACAACTGCACATCCCGCAGCAATTGAAAAATAGGCAGCTTTATTTTCATTGGTTGATTTTTTTTTTATCCACGTGGCTTAAAATCTCGCCGAATCTCATGACGCAAATTATGGCTAAGGTAGTGGCACAAGACGATCGATTTATATGTATATTTAATAATTAGGCGAAAAAACCCGTACAGACGTTGTGTACGGGCTGTACACATCTGAAAATGCAAACACCTTGTACAGATTATGGGTAAACCATAGCGTGTGGCATGTATGCCATACATGCCACACCTCAGAGATGAAAAACCTGTACAAAAAATTAAAAAAACCTGTACAAAGACCCGCAAAACCTGTACAAAGACCCGCAAAACCTGTACAAAGACTGAAAAACGTAACAAAAGAGTTTATTCATGTAAAAAATATATTCAATTAGATGGCTCTGCACCATCATAGTGACATGCGCCCTTTGCCTTTTTAAGCATGTCGTCACTTGCTTTAAAAAATAAACAACAGGAGTTAGAATTTATTTTGCATTGTAGAAATGCTGTAACTGTATCATCATTTAGTCTATTTCTGCAAAAAAAAATTAATACAATTTATGGTGGAAATGAAGAACAGTTTGGTGTCTGTTCTATAGTGCCTAATAAAAGTATAGGCCTAGGTCTAAAGAGACCAGTAATAAGCGTTTTGGGTTAGGTTTACTAATCTTAAATCATATATATATTTTTAAAGATAGCAATGAAAATAAAACTGGCGCAACTAATCTCTATCAAACTTCAATAATTGGAATAGCCGTTAGGCCTATAGCCCAACTGGTAGCTTTAAATAGACCTACCCATACGACTTTTAGTGTCAATCAAACATTGATAGTAATTAATTATTTAATAAATATAGGCCTAGCCTAAATCATTAGTTGACCGTAATGATGATCACTCAAGGCAAAATCGCATTGTTTTTTAAAGAAACGAAATTAAAACTTAGACGAGAAGTAGGCCTAGGCCTAACTCCAAATAGGCTAAACTTTTCTCTGATCGGGTTAAGATGCAAATTTGCCTTGCTTTTGTGTGTGTGTTTTTTTTTTCCTTCAGTTTCATAATTTGGTAATATCGGAAGCCGAACGCTTCGCATGTATTTTCGTACCATTTAGATTTAAGGTTAGTGTTACTAGCCTAAATGGTTCGAAAATACACGCAGATCGTTCGGCGACCGTCATTCCGATATTACCCATTATTTGTATTGTATTATTATTCAAATTTACATTTCTTACGCACTTTCTACAAGTTTTAGTGAAATCAAATAATATGAAGTGGTATCCGCCTTTTTTTTAAGCAGCCGTAAATAATAAATTAGGCTATGCTAAATCTTACGGAAAAAAAAGCATAGCCTAGGCCTAAGTTATCTGACAGTTAAATCTAACTTCATCTAAACAATGTTATTGTAATACTTTTTTTGAAAAAATGAATTACTTACCAATACTAAACTGGAAATTAATCCTAAACAATAGGCTCGACTCAGTGCTGCGTAATCGTTCAAATAATCAGTAACCTCGCGCTAGCTTTAGCGAAAAATTGTGAATGAACACGCCACGCACATCCCGCGGCAATTGAAAAATAGGCAGCTTGATTTTCATTGGTTATTTTTTTTTTTTAATCCACTTGGCTTAAAATCTCGCCGAATCTCATGATGCAAATTACGGAAAATTGTGTAGTGGTACAAAACGGTCGATTTATATGTATATTTAATAATTAGGCGAAAAAACCCGTACAGACCCGTGTACGGCCCATACACATCTGAAAACGCAAACACCCCGTACAGATTATGGGTAAACCTTTAAGTGTGGCATGTATGTTGATGTCACATAGAAAGAATAAACTAATTTAAGACTATTTACAAGTGCCAGTGATAAATAATGCAACAGACATACACACTTTGACTGAGGGTTTAAGTTTGAATAAATGCTTGGGGGTTTAATGTGGTTATGAGTAATGTTGTGTTTGTTTGCTTGACCTTTATGGTGGCCTCCTGGATCAAAATGTTATGATCAGTATTCCTCTGTTCTTCCATTAGCCACCTTTTAATTATTGTGTTGTCGTCATACAGCGTGAGATGTACCGTGAGGGCTGCATGACCAGAATGAATGTCCAGATCAGTCAAGCACATCCTGTAGGTCATAGAATTACTACAACAACCACAGACCCAGTGAGTGGACTGACAGAAACCCTTCTAGACCAAACTATTTTTACACATAAGCTACGATCCACCATGCAGATAGAGTGAACTATGGTCAAGTATTAATTTTCTTGCAGTGCTGATAGCCTCCATCTGATGTACTGAATGGTAGTAGAGAATTAGTTTTTGTTTGCTAGGATATATCACAAGAAACATAATCTTATGTGTGTCAGTTTACAGGTAAATAGTGATACAGATTACAAAGGGCATTTTGGTGCAAATTTTCCTAACCATAAATAATACACAGAAACAGTAGAACTGGATAGAACCAAACAACAAAAGCTAATGTCGATTCAGGTGCTATGTTTCAGGGCATAGGTGATCATCTCTTCCCATGCCATAGTGTCAAAGCTATTCATTGTACTTTCTCTCTGTCTTCCCTTACTTTTTTCCCGTGAACACAGTGCTATGAAGTGTTCCTATTTTCATCACATGTCCATTGAAGGTTAATTGTCTTGTTATATTTGTTATTATAATTTGTTGTTCAGAATCTCTACTCAAGTATTCTTCATTACTTGTCTTTGTCATTCATCATTATCCTTCTGACAAACCACATCTCTGTTGCATGCAGTGATTTTTTTTGCTCATTGTCTAGAACTCATGTCCATACAACAATATTGGTTCAGTGTCACACTCTAAAACCCTTATTCTTGTATTCAGTGATACGGATTTATGCATAGGATGTTCCTTAATTATTGAATGCTGTTTTTGTGTGTGTATTAACTCAGCTAGATCTCAGTTATGCATTTTATCATTCTCTTTCTTTGCTGTCATATAATCCCACCTATTTTTCTCATAAAGTTGGTATGTTACTTGGCATCTGTAATTGTCATGCAAATTCTTCCTCAAACGTGATGGTGAAGGCCATATTGACAGTCTGCTTCCCCTATGGAGCTGACAGTCTTGGAGGATTTGTTGGTAATAAGAATGAGTGCTTCTTTTATTTTACCAAAAACTGTCTTAGAATTAATTAATAATGACAGTGTAATAGAATAAAGTTAATTGCAAAACAAAGAATGCAGACTAAAAATGTTCATGTTAATGTTAATGTGGAAACATGGGCAGTGTTAGTAAACTTCTTCTCTTCTTCTTCTTCATACACTCTCAGACGTCGTCCACTTGAATGTTTTCAAAGAAAGCAGTAGTCAGTTGAAGGCTATTTGAATCTCTGTAGAGCTTTCCCATGAATGGTACTGGTGTCGGCCATATGCGCTTTCTCTGTTATACATTTGTTGGGCAACTTTGAAGCCGACGTTCAGCAGTCATTTTATCAGTGCCACAGTTACACTCATTGGGAGTTCCTATCTTTAGCTTGTTGAATAGATGGTATCTCAATCTTGCAAACATTAATGACACATGAAGTAGGAGAAGTTGCTACTGGTGGTTTGTCAGCTGGTGTGGAAAACTCGTGAATAGTAGTTTCAGATTAATAGAAGTGTAATCAAAATTGAAAATTAATGAGTCTTAAGGGCTTGTTCATATTGGCGGGTAGCTGTAAGTTGAGACTGACATACCCGAGACCTTGCTATGTTTTATGTGTGTTTGTTTTTCTCAAATATTTCTGTTAACATTTTTAAAGAGAAACAAGCAGGAATGAAGTCAGGGTATAAACACAGTCCCAGACAACAAACAGAAATTATTACATATATTTAGATAGAATATTATATTGTAAGAATGGAGTTTTATGATGCTAGATGACCTATGAGATTACTTTGTACTGGTACGTTCTGCTAGGTGGAAGTATTTATGAGAAAGAAAAAGACACTAAAGAAGTTTACATTTGAGAGATATTCAGGGATTCTGAAGTGTTGTTGGAATACAGAGAATGTGGAACAGTGATGTTAATAAATGAATTTAAAACACCAACTACTTCATGTTAATACAAGACAATGATAAGACACATATTGGCATTCTGTATTGTTGCTGTACAGGAAGTTTAATTTCAATTTCGGTTTTGCAGTTTGCATGGTGTAATATTTATTCATTTACTTTTTACTGACCTTGGGTTCCCCTCTTTATTTGTTTAAATGTTTATACAATACCAAACCTACCCTCTGTCCTGTACTGTTCTCATTCTATTATCATTTAATAGACACAGTATTAAGGTCTTTGTCCTGTGTAATCTGACCTATACTGCATAATAGGGGGACAACAGAAATAATTGTGTCATTAATTAGGCTGGATCACCTTAGGTACATATCCAGGGTTACATGCTGCGAATTGCGCTAATGACCCCTGTCTACGAAGCACTATTATTGTGGTGCCTAGTTGGCAGGAAGAATATTGTGATTTGCTAGGTGGAAGCTAGGCTGGGGTGCCGTTTGGAAGGTCCAGGGTTTGATCCTCCAGGAAGCCACTCACTTCTGTTGTTTTTCTGTTGTCTAGTTTTCTACTTCTTTATTTCTCATGAGCGCCTGAAACATACCTTTATGTGTGTAATATTTATTTATTTACTGTTTCCAGCCCTCGGGTTTCCCCTCTTTATTTGTTTAAGTGGTTTTGAGGCATGTACAACATTCTTTTGGGAAGTTCACAATGGTCTTAATTAGAGCATTCTTGGTGGATACCGCACTGTGTACCTTCACCTTGTCTATCTTTTAAGAAAATGAAAATATAGAAAAATGTCATACATTGGTGTCATAATGTGCTTGGTGACACACTATCAGTTTGAACAAAACACTCCTTTTCTAAGAACTGCACTAGTGCCCTCAAGGTCGGATTTAGACGTGGTCAGGCCCTAAGCTGTAGGAATCTTTGGAGACCCTATTTGGCAAATTGGTAACGAAGAATAAGACAGTGTAAAAACTGAACTTAGCAAGAATGCCACCAAGATGCGTTAAAAAAAATCCATTTAGGCATATCGTCTATGATGTACGGTGGTACTATACTTATAAGTGGGAATTAACACTCCTAAATAATTACTCCTACCATAATTATTTCTATAACTTTGTGATGCTAAGCTCCCCACCTCACTATTCCACTGTTAGAGAGGCCTCTTCAGACTGAGTCCCAAAGATATAGCTTATGCCTTGTGCCCTACTCTTTCATATAAATATTGCCATCTAGACAGTGTACTGTTACTAAGCAAGCTCATTTGTGCTTAGTTAACTCAATTCCTGCAAAGTAACAAGTTTATCTTATTTTGTACAGAAGTAATAAACATTCAAAGTGTGTGTATCAAATAATTTTTTGTTGTTGGTGGTGGGCCACTTTCTATTCTTTCCTTAGGGATTTCTAATCAGTTTTTGGCATACTAGTTTTTATTCTGATTTCCTTGGTAGTAACTGATCCATTTTAGTATTATTTCCCTTATTTGTAGATCTGTATGTTTCAGTGTTGTTCATCTCCAGATATTTTCTCATCTTGTCCTGCCATTTTATGTAGAAACATGCAGTCAAGTTATTTCATATTGATGTGAGCTCTCTCTCTGTCTCCTTGTCGGTTTTAAATTGCTTGCTCTGCTAACATTTTTTAAAGTCCATCTAGAATTTATATTAAACTATCAATGAAGTCATACATACCTTTGCAAGAAAAATTTTTTTTTTTTTTTTTTAAATGATGCATTTATTTTTATTTATTTCTGTTGCATGTATCTTGTGTGATTCGAATAAGTTGACATATTTGAACTGCTGGAGTTGATACTTCATTACACATTTGATTGAGAATTTTCATTTTCTCTTGCATCTGATTATGGTTATGGGACAGAAAAGCCGTCATCTGCTAAATCCAGATCATCAAGCTGTTTAGTCAGATTCCACTGGATTCCGTTGGATTCCATTTCTGTTGTATGATGTCAATGTTTTCATAACCCAATTTGTTGTTAGTAAGAAAAGAAATTTAGACAATAGGCATCCCTGTCTCACTCCCGTTCTAATCCTAAACGGTTCTGTAAGTTGTCCTTCATGAAGAACTCTGCATGTCATGTCTTACATAGGTCTTCTTTATTAACTTAGTGATCTTCATGGGAACTCGATAATGCCTCATCAATTTCCAAAGTGATTATCTGTCTACACTGTCAAATGCCTTTTCATAGTCCACGAACCGATGTATAGCGGTGAATTCCATTCCAGACTTTGTTCAGCTATTATTCTCAATGTGGCTATCTGGTCTGTACAGGATCTGTTTTGTCAAAAACCTGCTTGTTCATCCCTCAGTTGCATGTCTATGGACTCTTTTAATCTTTCAAGGATGATTCTGTTTAATACTTTTCCTGGCACTGATAGTAACATTATTCCTCTATAATTTGTGCACTCTTGTAAATTTCCCTTCTTAGGCAACTTGACCAGATAACCTTCCTTCCATTCTGCTGGTATTTCCTCTCTCTCCCAGACTTTGCCAAGTAGTTTGTATAATATCTCTGTAGAGGTATCAGTATCTGTTTTGATGGCCTCTGCTGGAATGCCATCTGGACCAGCTGCTTTACCATCTTTCAGAAGCTTTATGGCTTTCTTTATTTCTTCTCTACTTGGTTGTTCACAGCTGTTTTGTAGCTCCTTTTCTGCTGGCTGGATGTCTGGGGGATTAGTTGGAGATGGTCTATTGAGAAGTTCCTCAAAACGTTCTGTCCATCTCTTCATTTGTTCTTGTATATTACTAAGCAATTTTCTATTCTTATCTTTTATGAGGCCATTTGCTTTCCCTGTTAGCTTCTTTGTGTTGTTGTACAGATCCCTCATATTTCCTTTGGCTGCAGCTTCCTCTGCTTCCCTTGCCAAATCATCAATATATTTCGTCTTGTCTCTTTTGATGTTTCTTCTTGTTTCTTTGTTTGCTTCTATGTACACTTCATGAGCCATGGCTTTGGAGCTTCTGGTTTTGCTTCTGTTTAAATCTGCTTTCTTGTTTTTCCTGTCTTCTATCTTGTCTCCGACTATATAAGGATAAGACGATGGTCATATATCCGTCATGTCCTACGAATGCAAAACAACTGAATACCAATGCAGGCGCTCACTTGGGTTCCTGAGGGTAAGAGGAAAAAAGGAAGACCAAAAGAAACACTCAGAAGAACAATAATAAGAGAAGGAAGAACGTTGGGCCTAAATAATGTGCAAGAGCTAAGAGGAGTGGCGTCACAACGAACAACCTGGAGAGCACTGGTTTCTGCCTTATGCACCATGTTTGGTGCTTAAAGAATTTATTATTATTATTATTATCTTGCTAATGGTTTCTGTTGTTATCCATGTTCTCTTTTTCTCAGTGCTTCTTCACATGTCTTATATGTTTTTTACTTGTTGCCAGTGGTCTTCCGTATCTGTTTCATCTTCCATCTGTTGGAGTACTTGGTATTTGTTGGATACTGTGATTGAAAATTTTTCTCTTATTTCCTGATTTTTTAGATATCCCACATTATACTTTTGTCTATAGCTGTATCATCATCATGTGACATATTCTTTCCAGAACGTTGTCTCCATTACAGCTGCTCTGAACGCATCACGATTCTGGGCAAGTCGACCTGCATCAGCCAAAGACAAGTTCAGACTCTCTGTGATGTCCTGGGTCCACCGTCGTCTAGGTCGACCCCTTCCCCTTTTTCCAGGGACCATGCCTTCCATCACTGTTTTTTCCAGACTTCTTCTTCTTCTTCCGTCCTTAGCCAAAGACCGACCAAGCAGTCAGAGGCCATCACGCCTTGTGGCGTCTTAAGGGCAACAGCAGATTGATTTTCTCTGTTGTAGTTTCCCATCACGCCTAGCGGCGTCTTTAGGGCAACAACAAATAGATCCATCTGCTGTTGTTTCCGTAATCGGTGTGACAAGCCAACGGGTGATCAGCCCATTGGGCTTTTTCCAGACTATTATGTCTTTTTATATGACCGAAAAATTTCAGCTTCCTTATTGCGATGGTATTTAGGAGCCAATGTTCCTGTACGTTTAGTGAGTGCAGTACTTCTCTGTTGGTCTTTTTTTCTGTCTAGGGTATTCTCAACATCCTTCTGTAGCATTTCATTTCGAATGATGTAATCTTTTTTGCAACTGTTTTATTGAGTGTCCAAGTCTCGCAGCCGTATGTTAATAATAAATTCTTTAAGCGCCAAACACGGCGCATAAGGCAGAAACCAGTGCTCTCCAGGTTGTTCGTTGTGACGCCACTCCTCTTAGCTCTTGCACATTATTTAGGCCCAACGTTCTTCCTTCTCTTATTATTGTTCTTCTGAGTGTTTCTTTTGGTCTTCCTTTTTTCCGCTTACCCTCAGGAACCCAAGTGAGCGCCTGTAGTGGTATTCTTTTGTTTTGCATTCGTAGGACATGACCGATATATGACCATCGTCTTTTCCTTATATAGTCGGAGACATATTTCTGCCTAGAGTCTTCTCTTATGTTGCTACTGGGAATATACATGCTCTGATCAGAGCTGTATACTGTTGTAAATTTCTTGAGTTTTAATTTTGTTTTAGCCAACAGAAAATGGTGGTCTGATACAACATCTGCACCTCTACATAATTTCACATCATGCAATGATGATCTAAACTTCTTACTTATGCATATGTGATCAATCTGATTCTCAGTTCTGTGGTCTGGTGATATCCATGTTGCTTGATGTATTCTTTTATGTGGAAATATGCTTCCTCCTATAGCCAGTTGATTTGAAGCACAGAAGTTAGCTAGTAGTTCCCCATTATTGTTCATCATACCTAATCCATGATTTCTTCAAAGCCAGTGTTGTTTGTTCCTATTTTCGCGTTTAGGTCAAAATTGTGATGTCCTGTCTTTTCTTATTGTCCAAGACATTTCATAGTCTGGTGTAAAAGTCTTCTTTCTCAGATTCTTCTTTATTGTTTGTTGGTGCATAACACTGGATGATGTTTATTTTTACTTTCTTGTTGTCTGATTTAAACCTTGCTGTTATAATTCGGGGTCCCATTTCTTCCCATTCTATAAGTGCCTTCTGTGCTTCCTTAGACAGCATTAGAGCTACCCCTTCACTGTGGTGGGCTCTTTCCTCCTCATGTCCTGAGGACAACACCATTTCTCCTGTGATCAATCTCCTCTTCTCTATGCCTTTCCACCGTGTCTTGTAGAGACCCAGGATATCAATCCTGTAATTTCCATTTCTGCTGCTACCTGTGCAGTTTTCCCTTGTTCACACAGAGTGCGAACATTCCAGGGTGCCAATTCTGGAGATTTTCGTAGATGAAAAAAGGTTAGTCGGCAACCCAGACTCCTTTCGGCTTTCTCTAGGTTGCTTCATGCGCCTCCTTTCCAGAGGACCTTCTTTTGGGCGGCTGAGTTGATTTGTGTTCTTTATTTGACTTGTCCATGCTCGTTGAAGTTTTTTTTGGTAAAAAGTTTTTTACGGGATGGGGGTAACCAGCCCCATGCCCAACCCTCCTTAGTCGCTTTTTACGACATGCATGGTAGGGTACAGTGTTACTATTCTTTTCTCCTCTTTCGGGCCCCGGCAAGACACGGGTGGAGTCAGTAATAGAATGATAATTATTTACTGAATAATCAAACAGCTGATCATTAATGCCCATAATCATCATTAATGCTGGGAGCCGCGCTAGCGTAGTGGTTACAACACCGCTCTGGCGACCGGGTGATTCAGGATCAAACCCGGGCGACGGCATTTGAATGAATGTTTGGTCGACCGGAATTGGACTGTGATTAAATCGAGACCTGCGCTGTAACATTTGAAGAATGTTGTCGACCAGGATAATCGGCTCCTGACCCGACCCAGCTGCAAAGTGGAGTGGTACTCCTTCGGAGAGTAATTTGCCTGAATGGCGAGGGACACCTGTCCTTCCTTACAAGTTAAAAGGGATTTTCACGTAAAATCATGTCAGGTTATGGCCATAGTAATTCCTAACCTGATGATTTCTGCCTCGAGTATTTCTCCTTGTCGTACACTCAAAAAAAAAAAAAAAAAAAAAAAAAAAAATTCATTAATGCTCATAATCATCATTAATGCCCGTAATAATGATCACGAATTCCCACAATCATTGCCTGTAATCATCATTAATGCCTGTAATCATAATTATTGCTCGTAATCATCATCACCCTACAGCTCCCTAAGGAGTGTTGACCTTTAACAAATTCATGCCCAACCCTCCCGTCCTGTGCCACCCATTCAAGGTTTTTCATATCTTCTTTATCCATTTTCATGTCTGTCTCCAGTTCTCTTCTCCTTGTGTTTTTTTTGTTTTTAGTCTGCCTCTACCTGTCTGTTTCCTTGGGGATGCCAGAACAAGGACTGTATTGTATGTACTATCAATTGCCAGAACACCCCCCACCCCCCGCCCCCCCCCCCCCCCACCCCCCCCCCAAATGCAGTCTTGTTATCACTTGCTGCATTTATTCAATAACCTTTGTCTTTTCTCTGTGAATTTTCAGACCCAACTGCTGTGACCTCTCATCAAGTATAATCTTGCTGCTTAATCAAATTAATCTTTAGTAAAGTTGTTGGGCTGTCGAGACTTACAATCAGACTGACTTCCTATGTTACGCTCTCTCTCTCTCTTTTATCTCTAGTGAAACAAAAAAGTTGATGAAAATTATGATGCACAATTAGGAAAAAAAAAAGAAGTATCTCTTCCATATGTGATATGAATGGTTTGTAGTTTTAGTTTGTGTTTGGCAGATATCTAAGAAAATAATGGTCAACTGCCCGTCAATAAGCTGCATACTGAGGGGCCATGAAGTGATCAGATTCTAGATAAAGTCCCCTTTTTTTTTTTAATAGTCTGATATAAGATTTTTCTTTTTTGTGCTGCTGGAAAGTGGAATTAGTAGGGGCAAGTAGACTGTGGAGAACTTTTGTCTTCTCTTAATGTTCCATGGTTGAAAATCTTAAAGAATTACTGGGCTGAAGAAAATATTTATATTAGTTTGGTTATGAAATTGTCTATCTGAATGCTTTTTATGAAATCACTTCTAATGACTCAAAATGTTCATTTTAATCAAAGCAGCAGTATTTCAGACCAGGTATACATTCTTGTTTCGGAGTGTTTGTATTACACTTTTACTGAATTTCTGAATTAAATGTTGAAAATAAACGACTTAGTGTTCATTTTAATGTTGGCTTATAAAACAGCATGAATAATGCGCTAATAACTTATTTTTCATATTATTCTTTGTTCTGTCAAATACCTAACATAGTTCAACAATGTCAGAAACTATTTGTAGATGAAATTAGATTTTTAGATCTTCAAGAATGTACCTAAAATAAAACATTTTGAAACAGCCAAAAATTAGCTTACTTAGATGGCATCTCTTTTAAATATGTAAATTCTGTATTATATATTAAGGGGGAATTAGTTAATAGTTTTATTTTGCATCTCGATGCTGCACTGGACAAATGTTGGGAACCACAATCCTTTACTTTTCTTGGTCTTTAGCTTTCTTCTCGTTTTTTCGTAACTTCCTTGTTTGCTAGTTTCACCTTCTGGCCAGTCAAATATTATATATACAGGGTGTTTTAGATGCATATAACTTTGGTTCTTGAACACTTAAAAATATACAGTTTGCACCAAAAGAAAGTAAAACTGTCAAAGTTTAATCTCTTACATTACAATCCCTCAATGTGTGCCCCTTGTGTTACACAGCACACATCTAAACACGACTTGGCAAACTGCAATACACAAAACGACTTCTGCTGTGGCGTCGCCATTTTCATTCCTTGCGCCGTCTAGTGGCTGAAATGAAAAACATTTTTTATTATCAGGTAACTGTCCAAACTCGGACAGTTTACCTATCGTTTGGTGCAAACCAAACATTTTTAAGTTTGCAATTACCAAAACTATACACCTCCTAAATACCGATATTCTTTTTGAAACACCCTGTATATATATATATATATATATATATATATATATATATATATATATATATATATATATATATATATATATATATATATATATATATATATATATATATATATATACTGTTCAAAAAAAGAAACGCATGGCTATCAGAGGGCGCGTTTTTATGAGTTTGTAAGTAAAATTTGGTGCTAGGGTATATAAAAACCAGCCTCAAATGTTCTTTACAGTGTCAAATGCACGTATTGACCTGAATTGCGTTTGTTTTTGTAATCATTACAACGCAGTGGTCAATAGTGTTTGACGCAATTTTTGACCACAGCTCATGTTGCACGCACGTGAAAGCAACAAAATTTGGGGTGAACACTATTCACTGACTATGCAACTGAAACCCTATAAAAGGATAACGCTACACACAAAAAATTCAGTTCATTTTCAAGATGACATTTATGGCGTCTCTATCGATAAATTTAAGGAACATTGCTATTGGCGGACTGCATGCAGGCGAAAGTCAAAGTCAGGTTGCCAGGCATCTAAACGTGCATCAGAGTACCATCAGTCGACTTTGGCACCGGTTCCAAGCCGCTGACTCAGTTGAAGATCGGCATCGCAGTGGACGACCCAGAGTGACAACAGCAGCGGAGGATCGCTTTATTCGGCTTCGTCACCTCAGAGACAGGTTTACAACAGCTTCCTCAACTGCCCAGTCATTGCCTGCAGGACGTCATGTGTCTGATCAAACTGTCCGGAATAGACTGCATGACGCTGGACTTTGGGCACAACGACCTCACCGAGGACCTGTCCTTACGCGCAACCATCGCCAAAATCAACTTCTTTGGGCCAACCAGCATCGTCCCTGGGCAGCTGACAATCAATGGAGACATGTCTGGTTTAGTGACGAATCTTTCTTTTTGTTGCAGCGTCATGATAGACGGCGTAGGGTCTACCGTAGGCGAAATGAACGTTTTGCCCAAAATTGCATTGATGAAGCTCCGCCGCACGGTGGTGGAGGTGCAATGGTATGGGGAATGATCAATTACAACGGAAGTAGTCAATTGGTGCACATTGAAGGAGGCTTGAATGCGCAACGATACGTCAATGAAATTCTTCGACCTCATGTCCTTCCACTTTTGGCTGCCCAAAGGTCTGTGTTTCAACAGGACAACGCCAGACCCCATTGTGCACGGTTGACCACGCAGTTCCTGACTGCCAACAACATTCTCACCCTTCCCTGGCCATCCCTGTCTCCAAACATGAGTCCGATTGAGCACCTGTGGGATGAGCTGCCTAGATGTGTTTGTCGCCGGGACGTTGCTCCAGCCAATCGTCGTGATCTGTTCCAGGCACTCCAGGAAGAGTGGGCAGCTATCCCACAGGCCCACATCAGACATCTGATCGCATCCATGCCCAGGAGATGCCAGTCGCTGATCGATGCAAGAGGAGGCCACACACCATACTAACGGGAAAGCCCGTACGCCAAAAAACTCTCGTGACCCAGATGCAAAACAACTGTCAAATGATTGGTTGAACCCTAAGGTATTCTTGTGTGCAATTTGAACAATTAACTCATTAAATTAAAAAAGTTATTGAATGTCAAAATTATGGCTATGTGTGTGCCTTCAGTAGCTATGCGTTTCTTTTTTTGAACAGTATATATATATATATATATATGGTAGTTGGTGCACTGGCTTCCTAGCTCGGTGGTCCATGGTTTGATCCCCAGTTGAGGTGGGATTTTTTAGCCCGCAAACAGCTCTGGGGTCGACTCAACCTCATAAATTGGGTACTAGAGCAGCTCTGATAAGGTTAAGGCAGCCGACGTGATGCTGACCACATCACCCCTAGTGTGTCGATGGTCAAGAAAATATGGGCCTAACACCATATTACCAATATGCCTCAATGGGTGTGTGTGACGAGATCATTCTTATATATATATATATACTTCTTTTTTAAGAACTGCATTTCTATTGGTTAAAAAAAAAAAATTTATAACATAATTTTATATAAGTTCATTTAGCCAAATTAAATGAAGCCACAGATGCAACTTCTCTAGTTCATTTGATTACAACTTCTTCGAATAACAGGCCAGCTGGATGAATATTTGGCTGTTGCAAAATATTTTGTACATTTTTGAACACTTGAATTTCAAAAATTTCACTTGCATATCATTTCTGATATTTCTGACTGTTGGATCTTTTACAGAACACAGATGTATGAAAAATGAAATTATGACTGCACAATACTGGTATTTAAACCTGCATTAATCAAACTCATTTATTTCTAAAATCAGGAAGAATACTTTTCTGTACTTCCAGATTTTGTGTTAGAAATTACTCACAAGCTTAAAATTTATTTTTATTGCCTTTGGCATGATACTATTGGTGGCTTCATGGCAGACTCTTGTGTAAATTACACCTCTGTGGTTACAATGTTCAAATAACAGTTGTTCATTCTGATTTTAAGTTTGAAGGAGTTTGAATAATGTTTTTTATGTCACTTAGAAAGAAGGACTGTAAACAAAAACAATCCACACACGTTGAGTCCTGGACAAAATAGAAGACCTACTAAGTTTTTTTTAGCTAATTTTTTTATTAACAATATGAGAAACCAAATACCCCAACTACCATTATAAATTATAAAGATGGAAACCCAATACTTACTGGGACCAAAAGGAAGAACAGATGGCAAGAATATTTCTAGAAACTAGTCGGTCCAAGTGGAAAACTATAAAAATGCCATGTTCACCCTGATACACAATGAACAAGAACCAAGCATATAGTTTATCTACGTTCTTTGCACATGTCATGACAAGATAACAATTTGTAAAGGTAGCAGCAACAGGAAAATTCAATGCAAATTGAAGGAGAGAGATAAAGAAACTAGCTCAATAAACTGGTATGCGTAAAATATGAAGATGTGTAAAAAAAAAAATGATGGGGGGGGGGGGGCTATTGCAAAACTGATAATATAAAGTAAAAAATTTTACTGGGACTAAAACCCTAACAGATCCAATGTAAGATGGTAATGGAACTAAAACCATAACAGATGTAATGTAAGATGCAGGTAATTGAACTAAAACCATAACAGATGTAATGTAAGATGCAGGTAATGGGACTAAAACTATAACAGATGTAACTTAAGATGCAGGTAATGGGACTAAAACTATAACAGATCCAATGTAAGATGCAGGTAATGGAACTAAAACCATAACAGATGCAATTTAAGATGCAGGTAATGGGACTAAAAGCATAACAGATGCAATTTAAGATGCAGGTAATGGAACTAAAACCATAACAGATGCAATTTAAGATGCAGGTAATGGGACTAAAAGTATAAAAAATCCAATGTAAGATGCAGGTAATGGAACTAAAACCATAACAGATCCAGGGGTAATGGAATAAAACCATACAGATGCAATTTAAGATGCAGCCTATATTTCAACAATGTCAGAAACTAATGTACTATGAAATTAGATTTTTAGATCTTAACTAAGAACTTAACTCTTATAAATAAAACATTTTGAAAACCATAAAAAATTCAGATTACTTAATGTCATCTCTGTTTAAATATGGTTAAATGGACAGTAATGATATAAAGGTGGAATTTGTTAATAGTTTTAGTTTGCATCTCGATGCTCAGCTCCTGGACAAATGTGGGAACTAAATTCTCCTCTTACTAAATTCTTAACTAATAAACTTTAGCTTTCTTCTCGTTAATGGTTGGGGACTACCTTTCGTAACTTCCTTGTTGACTAGTTTCTACCTCCCCCTGGCCCTGGCCATCAAAAATTACCATATACAGGTAAAATCCAATTTAGATGCAGGATAACTGGAAAAGAAATGGGGGACTTGAACTAACTTGGAAAATAACAGTTTGGAACCAAAAGAAATAAAATGGGTCAACTTTAACTCTCTTCATTTACAATCCCTCAATTGTCCCCTTTGTTAACACAGCACACATGGAGGAAAATAAACAAAAAATGGGACCTAAAGAAAACTGGTGGAATACAAAAACGGGACTCTAAAGCCATTTTCATTCCTTCGCAAAGGAAATGGCTGAAATGAAAAACAGTTTTTATTAAAAACTCAGTAACTGTAAATGCGGACACTTTCCCTATCGTAAAACCAAACATTTTTTAAAAATGGGCAGGGGACGGCAATTAAAAAGCTATAACAATCATGCCCGACTATAATGATAATTCACTAACCTGACCTCCTCAGGACAGGACGCGGAAAAGTAAATCGGAATGGATATGTAAATAGGAATATCGGGACTTCCTATACTATATAAATCATATAACATAAACCATATATAATGTAAAGGAAAAAGAAGATTAACGCATGGCTATCAAAGGGCTGCGTTTTTAATGAGTTATTAAGGTAAAATTGCAGGTGCTAAGAGAGTATATAGCAAAAACCAGCCTCAAATGTTCTGAAACAGTGTCAAATGCTACGATTGAACACAACAAAACAAGATGTGTAAAAAACATTCACCACCCCCCACCCTCCCCCCCCCCCCACCCCCTCCCCCCCTACCCCCCCCCCCCCCCCACCCCCCCCCCCCCCCCCCCCCCACGGCTTCCTAATCACCTCAGAGAAACCAGGTAATGTACTGGAAAGGGACTTCCCTACTAACCTTCCCGTCCATTGCCTACAGGACGACTAATGTGTAAGGAAGGGTAACTAATGGGTCTAATAGACTGCAGTGACTTGCTGGACTTTGCACAAAAACCTAAACCGTGACCTGTCTCTTAACTGCGCCAACACCATCGCCAAACCAACTTCAATATATAGATCCAACAAATTATGAAGTGCGGAGGTAAAAAATTTTTAATGGGGGGGGGGGGGTGGGGGTTAATATATAATTAATGGGACTATACCTAATAAAAACTTTTTGTGTTAAACTGGGGGGGTGGGTGTGGGGGGGGGTAAACGTAAACTAACTAAAAATTCTCTAACTAAAACTACGGGGGGGGGGGGGGGGGGCGAAGGGGGGGGGGGGGGGGGGGATGGTAGTGTGATGGGGGGTGGTATGGAGGGGGGGGTGGGGGTAGAAGATGTACTTTTGTTTGATAAAGGGCGTCAAAAATAGATCTCTTAAACTCTATAACATTTTTTAATGAAGGTTTTTGCCCAATTGCATTGAGAAGCACCGCCTCACGGTGGTGGAGTGCAATGGTAATAGGGAATAATCAAATACAACGGAAAGTTATAAACTTTAGCTTGCAGGAGGTAAATGGGAGCTTGAATAAAAACACGATACGTCTACTCTAAAACTTCTTAAAAAACTTCTTTACTTGAAGTATGGTTAAAGAAGATGGCTGGTACAAATTAAACGGGGGGTTATATACATGAGGTGAATTTTACGCCAGGTACCCCATTGTATGGGGACGGTTGACCACTAAACTTCCTGATTGCCAACAACATATAAACCTTATCTCTGGCTACTCCCTTACTCCCAAACATTTCTAACTATCTGAGCACCTTGGGATGAAAACCCCTAGATGTAAAAAGGGATAGACGTTGCACCAGCTCTAATTACGTCCACTTATCTATTTTCCTAGCACTACAGGAATAGTTCTGCCAGCTATAAAACAGGCCCTCTAAATCAGAGACATCTGATCGCAATCCATAAGATGCAAGTAAAGCCTGATCGATGTGCAAAGGGCCAATGGGACCTCTACAATCTCGGGAAATCTACCGTCCCCAATCTAAACTTTAAGTAGTACCCAGTTTTGCAAAACAAAAGTTCAGCAATGATAAGATGAACCCTATGGGTAAAGTAAAGAAAGTTAATGGGAGCAATTAACTCTAAAATAAAAAAGTGTAATAGTTAAGTTTTGTTTAGGCTATGTTAATGGTTAAGGTAGGTATGGCGTTATTATCTTTTTTTGAACAGATAGATATAGTATAATTTATTGTTTTGCAAAGTTGTTTTCTGCAATGGGACTTCCTAGCTCGGTATGGTATGATCCCAGTATGAGGTTTTTTCTTTAGTACTTTTTAAACTAGCTTTGTCTTTTTAGGGACGTCTATAAATTTTTGGGTACTTATTTTGAGCAGCTCTGATAAGGTTAAAGGCATTGTGATGTTTTTGTTGACCACATCACAAGTGTCGATGGTCAAAGACTTTATGGCCTACTGTACTCTCCCCCTCTAGACTCAGATAAAGCTCTCTAAACTGGGTTACTGTTGACTCTTCCCCTTTGTTTTGTTCTATATATCTATAAAAACGCACTGACTCCTCTTGCACGCCCCGGTGGCTTAAGAAAGCCTATCCAAATTCCCCTGAAGATAATAACTTAAAAAATACATTGTTAAAAATTTACTAACTATCTCTACAATCTTAAAAATCTATTTAGCCTAATTAAAATGAAGTAGTCATACAGAATGCAATTAATCTAGTTATATTTAATTAATTTAACTAGTAAAAATTATGAGGCCAGCTGATGATTTTTGCTGTGAAATTAAATGGAACTTCGCATAACACTTCCAATAATCAAAAAAACCACACGCCCCGTAAAAAAAAAATATACTTAGCATATAATAGTCTAATAAGAAAAAAATAAACAAGAAAAAAAATGTTGGATCTTACTACCTAACACATGAAGAGTAAAGTAAGAAAATTCATTATGATGGTGCACAATACTCTTTCATAACATGCAAAGTATCAAACTGGGATTGAATTTCTAAAATCAAAAAAACCCTTAATTACGAGGGGGCAAATTAATAACAAAATTAACATTTTATATATAAAAATTAATAAAACTGCAGGCAATAGTAAGTGTGGAAACTTAATGCACATCACCCCCCATGGTCCAAATTTCGCAACCTAACGTTTTTCCATATTCAAACAAAAGTTGTTCATTCTATTTCTTCAGATTCCTGAAGGAGCTGGAATATTTGTTGGTTGTTTTATTATCCACATACAATTTTTTAGGTTTATAAAAAAGAATGATAAAAAAAAAAAATAAAAAAAAAGATAAAAAAAAAATAAAAAAAAAATGAAATATTTTTTTTTAATTTTTGTTAAAAAAAAAAAATTGTTATTAAAAAAAGCATAAATGAAAAAAAAACCAAATCTCAACTACCGATTTGTTGATAATTTTATGATGGAAAAATACTTACTGAAAAACCAAAGAAAAAAATGCAAGAAAATTTCCTATTAGTCGGTCCGCAAGTGGAAAAACATAATTAATATTTCATGTTCAACCAGTATTATTTCAACTAATCCCGATTGATAGAACTTGTTACGGCTTTTATGGTGCCAAGCTTTGCGATAAAAGTGCATGACGGGGATAACAAGTATTGCGGGGCAGCGGCGGGAAAACAAAAATCATGCAAATTGCTGGGCGATGTAATTATCTATAAGGCCCCCGTACCGCCATACATGATGGTAGTTTTGATTACGTAAACCATTTCTTCGATGCATGAATCACCTCTTATCCATGGGGGGGGGGGGGGGGGTGGGCTTTGTCAAACGGATAATATAAAGTAAAAAAATTTACTGGGACTAAAACCTAACGAGATCCAATGTTTAAGATGGTATTGAACTAAAACCATTACATATGTATGTTTAATGCAGGTAATTGGCAGACGTAGTGCCATAACAGATTTTAAGTGGTGTAATGGGACCAAAAAGGATAACAGAATCAGAGGGGGGGACTTAAGAGATGGCCAAATAGGGACTAAACACTATAACAGATGGAGGAGGTTGGATGCAGGTAATGGGGTAAACACATAACAGGAGGAATTTGGGATGCAGGTAATGGACTAAAAGCATAACAGAAGCTAGGTTAAGAAGCAGGGAATATAGGAACAAAACCATAACCAGTATGCAATTTAAGATGCAGGTAATGGGACTGCTTCAAAAAGTAATAAAAGGATAATCCATGTGAAGATGCAGGTATGGAACTAAAACCTGTGAAGTCGCGCATTGTTTAAGCTTGTGTGTAGTCAGCCGCATTGTTTGTGAACCAGAAGAACCATAACATGAATGTAACGTCCATGCAGGTAATGGGACTAAAGACAGAACAAGATCCAGGATTAAGATGCTAGGGTAATGGAACTCAAACTCATAACAATGCAATTTAAATGCAGGTAATGTGGAACTAGAACCATAATAAAGAATCCAATGTACGATGGAATGAATTGGGGAAAAAAGGACAACAACCATAAGACAATCCAATGTGAATGGATGTAGGTAATGGGACTAAAACCATAATAAATCCAATTTAAGATGCAGGAAATGGGACGCCGAATCATAACAACCATAATGTAAGACCTCCGCGCAGCCGTAACGGCCGTAGCAAAACCAAAACGAGATGGTAATGTGAAGATTATTGGGGTTTAGTACTGTCCACCCAATTTGGTGATTGCTTCCCCGTGTTACCTGACTTCTTGTTGAAGTCGCGCATAGTGTGAGGAGAAGCAGGTCTTGCTGGATTCTTGTGCGGCCGAAAAAGAAGGACGTACAACCGATAATAACATTACTTTTAAACGATTGGTTTTTTTTAAAAAAAAAAAAATGGTAATGCGGAAAAACGTTTTGTTGTGTGAGATTGCAAATTTTTGATGCCGGTTTTTTGAGTTTTTTTTTTTTTTTTCAATGTCTTAATGAAGCAGCTTAAAGCTTTTTGGCGACTAAATTGGATTGTACCAAATTAAAAGATCTCTAGTAATTGGCAGAAAACCATTAATAATGGGCATTCCACAAGTAATCCACACAATTCCAAAGTCCCAATAGACAGTTATATTCATCATGAACCTTTCCAGCTGAACATGGGCTAATTCATGGAAACATGTATTGGGAACATTCCTTTCTTGTACGGGCCTTGGTGTTGTTTGGTGGCATGTTATTCCTAGCCGTACAAAAGATTGCCCCATCTTGATGCCACTCCATTGACTGTCTTTTTGTTCTCTCCCTAGGTTCAAAAGGATTCAAACTTTGTGCCCAGGTTTCGTCACCTTTAAGTGGACTGATGTTAATCAAGCCAAAAAAGGTTTTTTCTCCCATCAGCTCATTGAAAGTCCAACCAAAAATTCGGAAGACATTGCTTTCCTTTTGCAATCGGGTGGTCATTTGTGAAGTCGGAGGATCTTCCTTCGTGAGGGAGGAACAGGTCTGCCAATCTTGCGCACAAACCTTAGAAAAATCCTTTAGAGGTTTTTAGTTTTTTATAAACTGCATTAATGCCACTACCAATTGCTGGACTGACAAGCTTGTAAAGGCCAAACATCACACATCAATGTTGAAGTAGTGATCATGTCACTAATCACAGTAAGAATAATTTGCCCTGAGCGCAATTTCAACATTTTGTCTTGCGGGCGGTGGGTTGTGGGGTTTGTGGGGTGGGGTTTGTGGCTCAGTTGGGGTGGAGGGACGTGGGGGAGCTTCGTCACCTGGTGGCGTGTTGGGTGAAAGGTATATCTGGGGTGGGGGTGCATTGAAATACGTTACCAAAAATAGGGTGGGGGTTGATCATGCGGTTAGGTTGACTGGGGAACCCAGCGATTGACTGTACTCCTGTCGACTGCAAAACTTCCATACACATCACATAGATGCTTATGAATGTTCACAACAGTTTCCTTCTCTGCAACGAGAAATTCTATCACAATTCGCTGCTTATAACGCAAGTTGCTAACATGCTCCATTTCAACGGTTTAGGGCAGCCGTATTATTTGGCCGGTTGCAGTGCAATTTGGTGCACACAACTGGCACATGCCATATTTGAAGTGTGCAAAATTTCATGCTTCTATCTTCATTATTAGCTGAGAAAAATGATGTGGTGCATTACTTTCTAAACGCCCCTCGTAGATCCATTTAAGATGCAGGTAATGGGACTACAACCATAACAGATACAATTTAAGACACAGGTAACTTTCAGAAACAGAAATTATAATGACACAAGCCAGCATAGCATCTTGATGATTCCGTATCTAATACTGTCAAATACTAAAATAGCCCTGCACAGGGAACATAATCTATTATTTCACTACATTAGGTCCTGTAAATTTAATTTTCTAACAATCACATAAATATATGTTCCATAGTTTGTTGACAGCTTTATTTATTAAATTATCAGTTTATTCTTTACATGTTCGCTAACCAACCGTGTGTTACCAGAGTCTGTAACGTACCATGCATGATGTAAAAAGCAACTAAGGAGGGTTGGGCATGGAACAGGCGACCCCATCCAGTTAAAACTTTAAGCCACTAAAACTAACAAACAAATATAGGTCAAGTCTACTCGCAGCTGATTGCGCCTTCTAAAAGTCACTACTTTAGTTTCGCGCCTTTTCACCTGACCTGAAGGCAATAAATCTTGTTAACCGGCGAAGACGGGGATTGTTTACGTTGGTTGGAAATATCAGCTGACTTTGGCATGAAATGTAAACCAGTTTAAGCGCTTTCCTAATAATTGCAGGACTAAAGTAATTAACTAGAAAATAACTTTCTGCAAAATACTATCGCTATGTGGATTTTCGTTGCTTGTTTCGTATTATTTGCTTTGTAGCATCATCATTTGAGGAAAATATTAAAGAGAGTAACAGACTTTCTAATTAAATATCTTAAATTCTATACAGATTAGACAGTTTTAAATTATAAAGAAATGTTGAGGAGAAATTAAAGATTTTCTCCACCTAATTTCATCTTTGTAGCACGCTGTGTTAATGTAAGGTAGTCAATTTCATAGGTCAGAGATGACAAAAACAGAAGCATGAAGGGGCAGAAAAAATATTGACAAGAGAGATTAGGCATGAATGGGTGCATGTGGATATGAAAAGAGTTGATGGGAGATGGACAAGGGCTAGTCAGTTCATTGGTAAGTTTTAACGATTTATGTGGTTTTGTTTGTGGGCTCTTATTGCTAGAGAACAGTTCAACTCGCTCATTTAGGCTTTTGAGAAATTGCACATTTCTCACAGCAAATGTATATGTCAAGAATCATCCTCATTATTACAAACATCAATACAGACATACATGATACATGATTTTGTTCTTAAAGCTCTTCCCCAATAGGATAATTCCTAAACAGCGCATATCAGAAAAACTATGTTCAAACTGATTATAACTCATGGATATGGAATGGGCATGCATGGAGAACAAGGTGGAGAATTTGTATATTCAACATTATCTAAGATTGAAAGACGAGCATGCTGTAATAGAAACATAAGTTCGCTGTTTAAATTTATAAGGGAAACGCATTTGCTACAAATTTCTCCATCTGTCAACTTACAAATTCCCCCTCAGGAAAAAACGAAAGCGTGAATGATATATGAGAGAAATTTTGAGGCCAGGGCAGATTTATGTATATTCAGCATGTTTGTGTATATAATATTGTGAATGGTAATAGTCATATCTCTGACATTTTGTGCGTATACATACAATAAATTATATCATTATTTTGTTTTAACATAATATTTTCACATTTTTATTTACAATGTACAGCATTAACAGTGTTACTTAAAAAAAAAAAATATCAGTATTAGTTTATGCCTACGCACTCTGTATAGTACAAGTAATAGAAATACCAAGATTAATTACTTGTCAGTTCATCTTTTAATAATTCCTATTTGAAGCATGCTGCTAAAAGTTTTCAGCGATGCCCATGTTCTATAACATATCTATTTTATATTAGTAATATTACTGTATACATTGAGTACAGTTTCTGAATTACTTTAATGTCATTGCGTAACAATGATGACATATTAAAACTAGAAAGAAAAAAAAAATACTTTTTGCACATTTTCAGACTCTCATATCTTCTGTTGTAATTATAGTACAATGTTAGTTTTTAAACAGAAACTTAGAGTAACATACTAACTATCACCAAAAGCCAATTTTAAACTGGAGTTTCCAACGATAAATTTGCAGCAAAGGTTTAATTACCCCAAATCCAATGTGATTTAACCAAGATTAATTACTTGTCAGTTCATCTTTTGATAATTCCGATTTGAAGCATGCTGCTAAAAATTTTAAGCGATGTCCATTTTCTATAACATATCTATTTTATATTAATGTATACATTGAGTACAGTTTCTGAATTCATTGCGTAACAATAATGACATTTTAAAACTGAAAAAAAAAATTACTTTTTGCACTTTTTCAGACTCTCATATCTTCTGTTGTAATTATAATACAATGTTAGATTTTAAACATAAACTTAGAGTAACATACTAACTATCACCAAAAGCCAATTTTAAACTGGAGTTTCCAATGGTAAATTTGCAGTGAAGGTTTAATTACCCCAAATCGAATGTGATTTAACAAGATTAATTACTTGTTAGTTCATCGTTTGATAATTCCTATTTGAAGCATGCTGCTAAAAATTTTCAGCGATGTCATTTTTCTAAAACATATGTATTTTATATTAACACTCTTCAGACCGGAAATATAAAAAATCGTTCCAAACGGAACGATGACTTTTGAAGTAAAAAAAGCACATTAATTTTGACTTCAAATCTATGTTTTATATTAAGAATACATGTTAAAATTATATTTGTGCTAAAAAATATACAGCTTTCACTTATTTTGACTTTGAAATTACGCGCAGAAAAACGTAAACACCGCATTTGTCCGTCCGCCATTTTGGATATTTTCCGATCAACTTGACTTAACAGGTCGTAAACAAAATGCAGTCTGAAAATGACTACAATGCATCTAGTGATGTAGATTCCTGTTCTGATGATTATTCAGAGGACTTGGAAACGTCTGATGAGTTGGATGGTGAAAATACAGCTCAGAACAACTCAGATCACCAGCCGTACATGCAAAGGTAATGTTACTTCGTTAACGAAATGATAACAGTGTTACGGTATATGATATTAACGCCGTCTGCTAAAGGTTACCAGACGTGCAATTGTAAAGGTTAAGACATTTAATATATTGCGATAGATGTTTCAATTACTGAACGCTTCATACACGATCGATTATGACGTGTATAGCGTTGTTTAGGACACAGTCGGTAACTAAGAAACGCTACCCTTTGTTACTTGACCGCCAAGCTGAATAGCTGCGTTTTTCTAACCTTCCAGTTCAATGGCATGATATAGCCATTTATATGTGTATTTTTGATGGACCAGGGTCAGTCCTAGAACTCAATATGAGAGGGAAATATATGGAGGTTAGTATTTAACTAGAATTCTCAGAAGGAGAAGAATAATCGTCAAATTCGTATGAATATATTCAGACTCGCAGTCTCACTGTCGGCAGGTAGCCATGTCTATCTGCTCGTGCATATAGCTGTGACGTTCTGACGACAATACTGCATTGTATCCTCATAACGGACATTGACACATAACCAGCAGTCTACGTTGTTGATTAATTTATGCATGACTTATATGGACTTACGCTCTACCCCTATTGGAATTGATCATCATGTATGTATCACTGTGAATAAATGTATGGACTCAATGAACCGACTTATCACGTCAATGGAATTACAAGTTCAATATAATTGCAACTTTCAAATGTTTGCTCACACGTTTTTCTACCCCACCCCGCATTCGCGTAAAGCAACACCAATTGACACAATGAAAATCTTGAATGAAACCATATAAGAACTCAACTAACATGGCCAGGATTTATAACCACTTTATTGACATTATATGGAACATTGTTGTCAAATTGAATGTTCCAGAACAACAGAGAAGATCGCCTTCAACAGATGGTGTCCATTGATTGGGGATCGAAAAAAAAATTCGGAAATTAACAATTGTTTACATTTGAAGGACGATCACATGATGTGCTGAATTATGACCTATGACGCAGTACTCAGTATAATCCCTAACAACCTTACGTCACCAAAGTTCGTGTACATGCCATACAAGTTGACAGCAGCAAGCCTAGTTTCTACGGAGGAAAAAAAAATAACAAAGTCAACGAATAAACCCTGTATATGCATCAAGAGCAAACAGTCAGACATACTTCTACACCGTTGGTGCATACCGTCATCGACAGGAGTCCGAACTGAACACAAAAGATAAGTCATTTAAGTGTGACCTTTGTCGGTCGATAAATAACAGTGCTGAGTCCATTTTGCTTTGATCAGGCATGTCTATGTATTTTCATGTATATATGTTAAATTTGTTTTCCATCGTATGTATTTGTTACTAATTGTGGGAGGTAGGGAGGATGAACTGAAATTAAATTCTGCGGCTCTCACGATGCCTGAATTAATTTCGGTCGTTTCTTAGGGCAGTTAAACGATTGCACCTTTGGAAACCCCATTGAGGTTTGACATTGGACTTGTTGTCCAAATCTGCTATCGTTTGACGATTTGCGTTAGCTGTACTGTCCCGTAGATAATTGGTGTATTTTATTCGTACTCAGTTAATAATTTTATTCAGTTCTGTACCATGTTCGTTACTATTCGTCCAGTCTCCTCTGACTATCATTTATTTTATGATTGTTAAATTTTCGTCCGTTATGAGTCCTGTGACGTCATCATTTTTCGCAGTCATTTTTGTGTGTGTGTACTTTGAATATTCAGTTGACCTCGGGTCAGACCTTGACCCTTCATTTGGTCTGTGACATTTCCGCTTATTTTATTTAGTTCATAAATTCATTTTTAATTGTGCAAATGTCTTGTTTGCGTCTTAACATTGTTTGTACCCCTTAGTTGCATCATTGTTTTGTTTGTCCTCATAATATATATTAATATTACATTAATAATATGATATTATAGGCAATAATACACTTGTAATTTAATTTAATTAATTTTGTCTGATATTTAAGGTTAATATGGGACATTGCATAATTATGCAGTGATAGTCCAAGAAAGTAGCACTACAATTTATAATAGATGCCTAGGGCATAATAATATAATATATATATATTGACAAAATAAAATAATCTTATAGCTACCTTTGAGGTAATAGACCCATTGTATATTATTTAATATACTTTTCTGGTACTAAGAGAGTGACTTAGTACATTGAACAATATAATTACTAGGAATTATACCCAACATTATTGGATATTGAGATTAATTGTGTGATATAATTACATTATATTTAACAGATATCATAACTATTTATGATATAATATTATTTAGATACAATATTGTTACAAAATATTGTCTATTAGTTGAACTTAGACATTAAGTTCAGTACTATTGTGATTACTTATATTGAATATTTCTAAGTTGAGTAAGTATAATAATTACTCTGAAGCTACTATTGACTATTTTAATCAGTAATTATCAATAATTACTTACAGATAAAAGTCAAAATGCTTACTATAGACCATTTCGTTAAAATTGGTCGGGAATATGGTTATAAATCTCAAGAACTTCGTCAGTTTGCTGAATCAGAACTGGAAAAATATGAAAGAAAAGAAGAAGAGAAAAAAGCTGCATTAAAGAAAGAGGAAGAGGAACAAAAGGCTTGAGATGAAGCAAATTGACAAGGAAAAAATAAATTGAGAGAGATTGCTCAACGTGAAAGAGAAGAGCAAAGAGCAATCTCCAGACAGGAAGAAGAGAATAAATTGAAACGAGAGGAAATTATTTTACAACAAGAAATGGAATTGGCGCGTATTAAATTGGAGACAGCAAGATTACAAGCACAAAATGCTGATGCAAACCAGAATAATAACGCACAAAATGGATCATCATCCAGCCAACCTAAACATTTCTACAACTTTAAATTACCCATTTTCAACTTGAACGTCGACGACCTTTCATCGTTCCTGGCACGTTTTGAACAGACTTGCAAAACAAACCATTTGCCTGAAGAGTCATGGGTACTCAAGTTAAATGAATTCTTGGTTGGAGAACCATTGACAGCTTCTCAAAATGCTGACCCATCAATAGCTAATAACTACGGTGCTATTAAGTCCTTGCTTTTACGAAGGTTTCACCTGGACGAGGAACACTGTAGGTTGAAATTTAAGGGAATTTTACCTGAATCTCCAAAGGATTTTGCAGGATTCATTGCGAACATACGCAATACATTTAATAGATGGGTTGAACTGGCAGAAGTCAACAAATCATACGACAAATTAGTTGATTTACTACTGCGGGATAAGGTATTATCTTCGGTTAGCCAGCCATTTTTTGCATATTTGCAGGAGCGTAAACCAGGTACTATGGATGAGTTAGAAAAAATTTCTTTAAACTACTGTTCGGCACATCCGAATGCAACCATTTCTAACTCCTCATTAATATGGCCTACAATCATAATAACAAACAAAGACATCACAGTGTAGACAGAAGCAGGTTCCAAAGAAATCACAATGTTAACTTTCAGAAGGGACATAATAATGATTTCAACAATAAAAATGAGTTCAACAGAGGTAGATCACGAGATAGAAATTATTCACCTCAAACAAACTACCACAATGGTCAACATAACACTCATTATAATCGATCACATACTCCCAATAATAATAATAACTGGAATGGTAATAATCATGGCTCGAGACATCGAGATAATAGTTACTATAGAGGACGACGAGATAATTCTAACAATTATACTCGGAATCGATCTCATTCTCGGGGATCATCTCATTACAACCATAATACAGGGGCGGCAGTTACAAATAATACTACCCCTACAGCTCAGGTCCCACTTGACAATAATACAACACAGTCTTCTGCTGCATGTTTTGCTATTAATTATAATGTGGCAAATAGTTGCCAACAATGCAATCTTATTTTTTCAGAAGGCGAAAGAAACAGTGCTTAACTGCGGACATATTACACCAGAGGTAGGTCTTGCAGTCAACGATGGAACAGGCCTATTAATTTTTAACAGGGGATTAGTTAATGGATCCGTCGTCTCAGTGTTGAGGGATTCGGGATCCACAACGATTGGTGTACGACAGTCGCTGGTACATCCTAGCTGTGCAACGGGGGAATATGTCCGTTGCATGACTTTTGGTGGAACAATAGAGTTTTACCCCACAGCTATTATTCATGTTAACACTCCTTTTTTCACAGGGAACGTAAAAGTATGCATGCTTCAGAATCCAATTGCAGATCTGATGTTGGGACGCATCCATGGTAGTAAGGATTGTTCCCCACAGGAAATTAATGATTGGGGAAAAAAAAAATTTTGCATTCTTTTAGCAACGCTAACGCTGTTGTTGATATGGCTACACTTCGTGCCAACAACATAAATACATGTGGCACAGCAGTTTCCAACTTCACTCTCAGTACTAACCTTTGCCCAAACAAAAAGAGGATAAATCTTTAAAAAAAATTTTTTAAGTTGGTTGATAAAGTTGACTGGAAATTGATGAAGATGATAGATCTATTGGACACCATACTAAGGATATAACTGCTACTAAGAAAACTGTTGCCGATGCCAACATTGACAAAAACCTCTTGAGGAAGAATAAGAGGTTAAATAATAATGCTGGACTTAAAAGGAAACATAAAGTTAACACAAATAATTATGATGAAAAAGTTTTTACTTTGCCCAGCAAGGACATGTCTACGACATGTAGGAAACTTAATACCTTTGGTGATGATAGGTATCATCCTCAGTCCAGTCAGGATGATACGACATCCTACAGAAAGACAATGTCGGTGTTGAAAGGGAAGGTTAATTCTTTGACAAAGAATACATATCATCATTGTCCACTATTTCGTGACAATGATACTACATATATTGGGAAAAGTGCGTATTCTCGCACAGTGTTAGTGCGAAATCTGCCGCAGGATACTACCTGGCAGGCACTTAGAAATTTTTTTGATTATACAGCAAACGTTAAGTTTGTTTGCTCGTCTTCTGCCATCATGCAATGGGCAGAATAGACAGGCGATGGTTACATTTAGTAACAATCGAGACGCTCGTTGGGTAATCGAGCGTGATAATGGTGTTTATTTTCATCACCGTTATCTAAAGTTACAATTAGTACATGATTCTGCGCCACGCAGATAATGGTGTACGCTCACCCTTTTGTCTTATTTCTTGATGACTCAGCTCTAGTCAGTCATCATTTCTTTTCCTTATTGGTCATTTATTCTTATACGTCTTAGATATCAAGGGACACAAAAAGATATTTCATATTAACATGCTCAAGCAATTTCATACACGTCCTGAACACTTACAGTCAATTTTTCATGAACTAGATGACAACACAGTATCCACTTGTCATTATTCTAACTTATCTGTCATCCAGGAAGAAGAATCTTCTTTTCCTGAGGTACAGTTACCGTTACCTGTACCAGTAGTTCAACCTACTGAATCTTGGCGGGATGTAACCATCTCTTCAACGGTTACACCGCAACAGCGTCTACAGATTGCTAATCTATTACAATCTTATCCAGATGTGTTGACCGACGTTCCGGGTCGCACATCGGCTATCAGTCATGACATTACTCTCAATGATGATACACCTATTCGTGTACATCCCTATTCTGTTCCTTTACATTTCCTTGCTAAAACTACTAAGGAACTTGAACAGATGTTGTCTCTGGGAATCATTGAGACTAGTAATTCGCCATTCTCTTCTCCATTAGTGATTGTCCGGAAGAAGGACAATAACATCAGACTATGTGTTGATTATAGAAAATTAAATGCTAAGACTATAGTTGACAGCGAACCACATCCACTTATTGACGACTTACTACCACGTCTATCCAACGCAACTATATTTAGTAAGATAGACTTAACTAAAGGTTATTGGCAGATACCACTGACCGAAAAGGCTAAGTACTACACCGCATTTTCCACTCCACAAGGTCTATACCAGTGGAATGTGATGCCTTTTGGGCTTGTTAATGCGCCAGCTACCTTCATTCGCCTGATGCGACAAATTTTATCAGGTAGACCAGACGTTATTACATATATTGACGACATATGCTTGTTTAGTTCGTCGTTTGAGGAACATGTTTCGGGACTTAGATATGTTTTTTTGACACTCTAAGGAATTATCATCTAACTGCTAAACCTACAAAGGTGCAAATCGCGTGTAATGAGATAACCTTTTTGGGACATATCATTGGATCGGGATATATCCGAACGTTACCTAGTACAGTCTCCAAAATTCTAAACATAGCAGTTCCTCAGACGAAGAAACAGGTCAGGAGTTTGTTAGGACTTGTTCAATATTACAGTAGATTCATACCAAACTTGTCATCCATCACGGCTGTATTGTCTTCATTGTTAAAAAAAGATATGCCGGTGAAGGTGACATGGACTGGTACATGCAATGAAACTTTCAACAAAATTATAAATTTGTTCTCGCATGAACCAATTTTAAGACTTCCCGATGCTTCCAAAAGATTTTTCTTACGAACAGATGCTAGTAACTACGGCATTGGTGCATGCCTGCTCCAGAACCATGATGGCATTCTACATCCTACGTTATACATTTCAAGAAAGCTGAAGCCGGCAGAAACAAAGTATTCAACAGTCGACAAGGAACTTTTATCTGTGATCTGGGCAATAACCAAACTTGAAAAATTCTTGCTTGGTGCTCCCTTCACCATACAGACGGACCAACGTGCTGTAGCATCCTTGCGTCGATCGAATCATAAAAGCCAGAAACTTGCCAGATATTCAATCATCCTACAGCCATTCGAGTTCTCCATTGAACATACCTGGCACTGAAAATTGTGTGGCAGATGCATTGTCACGTAATCCTATTGACGACGAATAATCAACATTGACACTCTTAAACTATTTCAATCAGCACTACATTGGATTGAACGAAGTATCAACTATAAAGGAACTAACCTTGCCTTCAATTTAAACTTTATATACACTATATGCATCACAGAATTGAACTACAAGACAATCAAGGTATATATACTGACATTCGAACTTCGTCTAATGTCCATACACGATATACGAATATCATTGATCAATCATGGAACAATATCTGACGACAAGTCGAACTTATTATCCTATGTGCACTTAATTCTTGGATGCTAGGATAAATGACATTTCTTTCCAACGTAAACGTTTGAACATTTTTGCCTAAAAGAATTCATCAGGATCAAGACTACGGATGGATCATCATATCCTATACTAATTAATTAGTTAACTTAACTTCTTAATTGAATTATTATCAATAAAATGAAATGTGAGAAAAAAATGAAATGAAAGAACAAAAAAAAAAAAAAAAAAAAGAGAACGAAATATAAAAAGAAGAAATTATGAAAAGAGAAAATAAATCTCACACAAGTATTAGATTAATAATTTTTTTTTAATGTACCTATACATTATTTAGTTAGTTAAATTAGATAGTTATTATTCACTAACACTTAACACACACAATTAAGTTAAAACTTATATTCGAATTTCTTTCTATTTCTTCTCACTTATTTTGTCTTTTTCTTCTCTCATAACATCGCGTTACATTAGAACCTTAATAATTTAACTCTTAATTTAATTAATTAATTTAATTTTAATTAGTCAAATTAATTCCTATATGACATACTAATACGACAGACCTTACTTTAATTTAATTTTATCATTCACTATTAACATTGGACATTTATTTAGTTGATATAATAATATGTATAATATTGATATATAATGTGATTTATGTTAGATGACTATGACAAATAGTTAGTTGACACGACCGCAACACGGTTCTACTCAGAACATCGTCGGCCATATGTCACAATTGTGTTAAATTTTTTTTTGAAAAATTGTTAAGTCGGATAGATATTGAAAAAAAATCTATCGATTTTTTTTTTCCCCGGTGTACAGGGAATTGTTACGGTATATGATATTAACGCCGTCTGCTAAAGGTTACCAGACGGCAATTGTAAAGGTTAAGACATTTAATATATTGCGATAGATGTTTCAATTACTGAACGCTTCATACACGATCGATTATGACGTGTATAGCGTTGTTTAGGACACAGTCGGTAACTAAGAAACGCTACCCTTTGTTACTTGACCGCCAAGCTGAATAGCTGCGTTTTTCTAACCTTCCAATTCAATGGCATGATATAGCCATTTATATGTGTATTTTTGATGGACCAGGGTCAGTCCTAGAACTCAATATGAGAGGGAAATATATGGAGGTTAGTATTTAACTAGAATTCTCAGAAGGAGAAGAATAATCGTCAAATTCGTATGAATATATTCAGACTCGCAGTCTCACTGTCGGCAGGTAGCCATGTCTATCTGCTCGTGCATATAGCTGTGATGTTCTGACGACAATACTGCATTGTATCCTCATAACGGACATTGACACATAACCAGCAGTCTACGTTGTTGATTAATTTATGCATGACTTATATGGACTTACGCTCTACCCCTATTGGAATTGATCATCATGTATGTATCACTGTGAATAAATGTATGGACTCAATGAACCGACTTATCACGTCAATGGAATTACAAGTTCAATATAATTGCAACTTTCAAATGTTTGCTCACACGTTTTTCTACCCCACCCCGCATTCGCGTAAAGCAACACCAATTGACACGATGAAAATCTTGAATGAAACCATATAAGAACTCAACTAACATGGCCAGGATTTATAACCACTTTATTGACATTATATGGAACATTGTTGTCAAATTGAATGTTCCAGAACAACAGAGAAGATCGCCTTCAACAGATGGTGTCCATTGATTGGGGATCGAAAAAAAAAAATCGGAAATTAACAATTGTTTACATTTGAAGGACGATCACATGATGTGCTGAATTATGACCTATGACGCAGTACTCAGTATAATCCCTAACAACGTGACATCACCAAAGTTCGTGTACATGCCATACAAGTTGACAGCAGCAAGCCTTTTCTACGGAGGAAAAAAAAAAACAAAGTCAACGAATAAACCCTGTATATGCATCAAGAGCAAACAGTCAGACATACTTCTACACCGTTGGTGCATACCGTCATCGACAGGAGTCCGAACTGAACACAAAAGATAAGTCATTTAAGTGTGACCTTTGTCGGTCGATAAATAACAGTGCTGAGTCCATTTTGCTTTGATCAGGCATGTCTATGTATTTTCATGTATATATGTTAAATTTGTTTTCCATCGTATGTATTTGTTACTAATTGTGGGAGGTAGGGAGGATGAACTGAAATTAAATTCTGCGGCTCTCACGATGCCTGAATTAATTTCGGTCGTTTCTTAGGGCAGTTAAACGATTGCACCTTTGGAAACCCCATTGAGGTTTGACATTGGACTTGTTGTCCAAATCTGCTATCGTTTGACGATTTGCGTTAGCTGTACTGTCCCGTAGATAATTGGTGTATTTTATTCGTACTCAGTTAATAATTTTATTCAGTTCTGTACCATGTTCGTTACTATTCGTCCAGTCTCCTCTGACTATCATTTATTTTATGATTGTTAAATTTTCGTCCGTTATGAGTCCTGTGACGTCATCATTTTTCGCAGTCATTTTTTTGTGTGTACTTTGAATATTCAGTTGACCTCGGGTCAGACCTTGACCCTTCATTTGGTCTGTGACATTTCCGCTTGTTTTATTTAGTTCATAAATTCATTTTTAATTGTGAAAATGTCTTGTTTGCGTCTTAACATTGTTTGTACCCCTTAGTTGCATCATTGTTTTGTTTGTCCTCATAATATATATTAATGTAATACATTAATAATATGATATTATATGCAATAATACACTTGTAATTTAATTTAATTAATTTTTTCTGATAATTAAGGTTAATATGGGACATTGCATAATTATGCAGTGATAGTCCAAGAAAGTAGCACTACAATTTATAATAGATGCCTAGGGCATAATAATATAATATATATATTGACAAAATAAAATAATCTTATAGCTACCTTTGAGGTAATAGACCCATTGTATATTATTTAATATACTTTTCTGGTACTAAGAGAGTGACTTAGTACATTGAACAATATAATTACTAGGAATTATACCCAACATTATTGGATATTGAGATTAATTGTGTGATATAATTACATTATATTTAACAGATATCATAACTATTTATGATATAGTATTATTTAGATACAATATTGTTACAAAATATTGTCTATTAGTTGAACTTAGACATTAAGTTCAGTACTATTGTGATTACTTATATTGAATATTTCTAAGTTGAGTAAGTATAATAATTACTCTGAAGCTACTATTGACTATTTTAATCAGTAATTATCAATAATTACTTACAGATAAAAGTCAAAATGCTTACTATAGACCATTTCGTTAAAATTGGTCGGGAATATGGTTATAAATCTCAAGAACTTCGTCAGTTTGCTGAATCAGAACTGGAAAAAATATGAAAGAAAAAAAGAAGAGAAGAGAAAAAAGCTGCATTAAAGAAAGAGGAAGCAGAACTTGAGATGAAGCAAATTGACAAGGAAAATAAATTGAGAGAGATTGCTCAACGTGAAAGAGATAAGCAAAGAACAATCCCCAGACAGGAAGAAGAGAATAAATTGAAACGAGAGGAAATTATTTTACAACAAGAAATGGAATTGGCGCGTATTAAATTGGAGACAGCAAGATTACAAGCACAAAATGCTGATGCAAACCAGAATAATAACGCACAAAATGGATCATCATCCAGCCAACCTAAACATTTCTACAACTTTAAATTACCCATTTTCAACTTGAACGTCGACGACCTTTCATCGTTCCTGGCACGTTTTGAACAGACTTGCAAAACAAACCATTTGCCTGAAGAGTCATGGGTACTCAAGTTAAATGAATTCTTGGTTGGAGAACCATTGACAGCTTCTCAAAATGCTGACCCATCAATAGCTAATAACTACGGTGCTATTAAGTCCTTGCTTTTACGAAGGTTTCACCTGGACGAGGAACACTGTAGGTTGAAATTTAAGGGAATTTTACCTGAATCTCCAAAGGATTTTGCAGGATTCATTGCGAACATACGCAATACATTTAATAGATGGGTTGAACTGGCAGAAGTCAACAAATCATACGACAAATTAGTTGATTTACTACTGCGGGATAAGGTATTATCTTCGGTTAGCCAGCCATTTTTTGCATATTTGCAGGAGCGTAAACCAGGTACTATGGATGAGTTAGAAAAAATTTCTTTAAACTACTGTTCGGCACATCCGAATGCAACCATTTCTAACTCCTCATTAAGAGAACCTCTACCTGTGGCGTCTAATATGGCCTACAATCATAATAACAAACAAAGACATCACAGTGTAGACAGAAGCAGGTTCCAAAGAAATCACAATGTTAACTTTCAGAAGGGACATAATAATGATTTCAACAATAAAAATGAGTTCAACAGAGGTAGATCACGAGATAGAAATTATTCACCTCAAAACAAACTACCACAATGGTCAACATAACACTCATTATAATCGATCACATACTCCCAATAATAATAATAACTGGAATGGTAATAATCATGGCTCGAGACATCGAGATAATAGTTACTATAGAGGACGACGAGATAATTCTAACAATTATACTCGGAATCGATCTCATTCTCGGGGATCATCTCATTACAACCATAATACAGGGGCGGCAGTTACAAATAATACTACCCCTACAGCTCAGGTCCCACTTGACAATAATACAACACAGTCTTCTGCTGCATGTTTTGCTATTAATTATAATGTGGCAAATAGTTGCCAACAATGCAATCTTATTTTTCAGAAGGCGAAAGAAACAGTGCTTAACTGCGGACATATTACACCAGAGGTAGGTCTTGCAGTCAACGATGGAACAGGCCTACTAATTTTTAACAGGGGATTAGTTAATGGATCCGTCGTCTCAGTGTTGAGGGATTCGGGATCCACAACGATTGGTGTACGACAGTCGCTGGTACATCCTAGCTGTGCAACGGGGGAATATGTCCGTTGCATGACTTTTGGTGGAACAATAGAGTTTTACCCCACAGCTATTATTCATGTTAACACTCCTTTTTTCACAGGGAACGTAAAAGTATGCATGCTTCAGAATCCAATTGCAGATCTGATGTTGGGACGCATCCATGGTAGTAAGGATTGTTCCCCACAGGAAATTAATGATTGGGAAAAAAAAAATTTGCATTCTTTTAGCAACGCTAACGCTGTTGTTGATATGGCTACACTTCGTGCCAACAACATAAATACATGTGGCACAGCAGTTTCCAACTTCACTCTCAGTACTATCCTGGAAATTGATGAAGATGATAGATCTATTGGACAACATACTAAGGATATAACTGATCCTAATAAAACTGTTGACGTTGTCAACATTGATAAAAGCATTTTGAGGAAGAATAAGAGGTTAAATAATAATGCTGGACTTAAAAGGAAACATAAAGTTAACACAAATAATCATAATGAAAAAGTTTTTACTTTGCCCAGCAAGGACATGTCTACGACATGTAGGAAACTTAATACCTTTGGTGATGATAGGTATCATCCTCAGTCCAGTCAGGATGATACGACATCCTACAGAAAGACAATGTCGGTGTTGAAAGGGAAGGCTAATTTTTTGACAAAGAATACATATCATCATTGTCCACTATTTCGTGACAATGATACTACATATATTGGGAAAAGTGCGTATTCTCGCACAGTGTTAGTGCGAAATCTGCCGCAGGATACTACCTGGCAGGCACTTAGAAATTTTTTTGATTATACAGCAAACGTTAAGTTTGTTCGTCTTCTGCCATCATGCAATGGGCAGAATAGACAGGCGATGGTTACATTTAGTAACAATCGAGACGCTCGTTGGGTAATCGAGCGTGATAATGGTGTTTATTTTCATCACCGTTATCTAAAGTTACAATTAGTACATGATTCTGCGCCACGCAGATAATGGTGTACGCTCACCCTTTTGTCTTATTTCTTGATGACTCAGCTCTAGTCAGTCATCATTTCTTTTCCTTATTGGTCATTTATTCTTATACGTCTTAGATATCAAGGGACACAAAAAGATATTTCATATTAACATGCTCAAGCAATTTCATACACGTCCTGAACACTTACAGTCAATTTTTCATGAACTAGATGACAACACAGTATCCACTTGTCATTATTCTAACTTATCTGTCATCCAGGAAGAAGAATCTTCTTTTCCTGAGGTACAGTTACCGTTACCTGTACCAGTAGTTCAACCTACTGAATCTTGGCGGGATGTAACCATCTCTTCAACGGTTACACCGCAACAGCGTCTACAGATTGCTAATCTATTACAATCTTATCCAGATGTGTTGACCGACGTCCGGGTCGCACATCGGCTATCAGTCATGACATTACTCTCAATGATGATACACCTATTCGTGTACATCCCTATTCTGTTCCTTTACATTTCCTTGCTAAAACTACTAAGGAACTTGAACAGATGTTGTCTCTGGGAATCATTGAGACTAGTAATTCGCCATTCTCTTCTCCATTAGTGATTGTCCGGAAGAAGGACAATAACATCAGACTATGTGTTGATTATAGAAAATTAAATGCTAAGACTATAGTTGACAGCGAACCACATCCACTTATTGACGACTTACTACCACGTCTATCCAACGCAACTATATTTAGTAAGATAGACTTAACTAAAGGTTATTGGCAGATACCACTGACCGAAAAGGCTAAGTACTACACCGCATTTTCCACTCCACAAGGTCTATACCAGTGGAATGTGATGCCTTTTGGGCTTGTTAATGCGCCAGCTACCTTCATTCGCCTGATGCGACAAATTTTATCAGGTAGACCAGACGTTATTACATATATTGACGACATATGCTTGTTTAGTTCGTCGTTTGAGGAACATGTTTCGGGACTTAGATATGTTTTTGACACTCTAAGGAATTATCATCTAACTGCTAAACCTACAAAGGTGCAAATCGCGTGTAATGAGATAACCTTTTTGGGACATATCATTGGATCGGGATATATCCGAACGTTACCTAGTACAGTCTCCAAAATTCTAAACATAGCAGTTCCTCAGACGAAGAAACAGGTCAGGAGTTTGTTAGGACTTGTTCAATATTACAGTAGATTCATACCAAACTTGTCATCCATCACGGCTGTATTGTCTTCATTGTTAAAAAAAGATATGCCGGTGAAGGTGACATGGACTGGTACATGCAATGAAACTTTCAACAAAATTATAAATTTGTTCTCGCATGAACCAATTTTAAGACTTCCCGATGCTTCCAAAAGATTTTTCTTACGAACAGATGCTAGTAACTACGGCATTGGTGCATGCCTGCTCCAGAACCATGATGGCATTCTACATCCTACGTTATACATTTCAAGAAAGCTGAAGCCGGCAGAAACAAAGTATTCAACAGTCGACAAGGAACTTTTATCTGTGATCTGGGCAATAACCAAACTTGAAAAGTTCTTGCTTGGTGCTCCCTTCACCATACAGACGGACCAACGTGCTGTAGCATCCTTGCGTCGATCGAATCATAAAAGCCAGAAACTTGCCAGATATTCAATCATCCTACAGCCATTCGAGTTCTCCATTGAACATATTCCTGGCACTGAAAATTGTGTGGCAGATGCATTGTCACGTAATCCTATTGACGACGAATAATCAACATTGACACTCTTAAACTATTTCAATCAGCACTACATTGGATTGAACGAAGTATCAACTATAAAGGAACTAACCTTGCCTTCAATTTAAACTTTATATACACTATATGCATCACAGAATTGAACTACAAGACAATCAAGGTATATATACTGACATTCGAACTTCGTCTAATGTCCATACACGATATACGAATATCATTGATCAATCATGGAACAATATCTGACGACAAGTCGAACTTATTATCCTATATGCACTTAATTCTTGGATGCTAGGATAAATGACATTTCTTTCCAACGTAAACGTTTGAACATTTTTGCCTAAAAGAATTCATCAGGATCAAGACTACGGATGGATCATCATATCCTATACTAATTAATTAGTTAACTTAACTTCTTAATTGAATTATTATCAATAAAATGAAATGTGAGAAAAAAATGAAATGAAAGAAAAAAAAAGAGAACGAAATATAAAAAGAAGAAATTATGAAAAGAGAAAATAAATCTCACACAAGTATTAGATTAATAATTTTTTTTTAATGTACCTATACATTATTTAGTTAGTTAAATTAGATAGTTATTATTCACTAACACTTAACACACACAATTAAGTTAAAACTTATATTCGAATTTCTTTCTATTTCTTCTCACTTATTTTGTCTTTTTCTTCTCTCATAACATCGCGTTACATTAGAACCTTAATAATTTAACTCTTAATTTAATTAATTAATTTAATTTTAATTAGTCAAATTAATTCCTATATGACATACTAATACGACAGACCTTACTTTAATTTAATTTTATCATTCACTATTAACATTGGACATTTATTTAGTTGATATAATAATATGTATAATATTGATATATAATGTGATTTATGTTAGATGACTATGACAAATAGTTAGTTGACACGACCGCAACACGGTTCTACTCAGAACATCGTCGGCCATATGTCACAATTGTGTTAAATTTTTTTGAAAAATTGTTAAGTCGGATAGATATTGAAAAAAAATCTATCGATTTTTTTTTCCCCGGTGTACAGGGAATTGTTACGGTATATGATATTAACGCCGTCTGCTAAAGGTTACCAGACGTGCAATTGTAAAGGTTAAGACATTTAATATATTGCGATAGATGTTTCAATTACTGAACGCTTAAATACACGATCGATTATGACGTGTATAGCGTTGTTTAGGACACAGTCGGTAACTAAGAAACGCTACCCTTTGTTACTTGACCGCCAAGCTGAATAGCTGCGTTTTTTCTAACCTTCCAGTTCAATGGCATGATATAGCCATTTATATGTGTATTTTTGATGGACCAGGGTCAGTCCTAGAACTCAATATGAGAGGGAAATATATGGAGGTTAGTATTTAACTAGAATTCTCAGAAGGAGAAGAATAATCGTCAAATTCGTATGAATATATTCAGACTCGCAGTCTCACTGTCGGCAGGTAGCCATGTCTATCTGCTCGTGCATATAGCTGTGACGTTCTGACGACAATACTGCATTGTATCCTCATAACGGACATTGACACATAACCAGCAGTCTACGTTGTTGATTAATTTATGCATGACTTATATGGACTTACGCTCTACCCCTATTGGAATTGATCATCATGTATGTATCACTGTGAATAAATGTATGGACTCAATGAACCGACTTATCACGTCAATGGAATTACAAGTTCAATATAATTGCAACTTTCAAATGTTTGCTCACACGTTTTTCTACCCCACCCCGCATTCGCGTAAAGCAACACCAATTGACACAATGAAAATCTTGAATGAAACCATATAAGAACTCAACTAACATGGCCAGGATTTATAACCACTTTATTGACATTATATGGAACATTGTTGTCAAATTGAATGTTCCAGAACAACAGAGAAGATCGCCTTCAACAAACAGCTGATTTTGAAAAGTAGTAAAACAGTCATTTTAGTGGGCTATTGTAGTCAGTATAGCTGCTTTCTGTTTGTTTTTGAAAAAAAAGAAACAAATATTTCACCTTTCAAACAGTTAACAAAGAACTCATGGCACCAGGAAATAAATATAAAGTGGATCGGACGTAACTTCTGAATCAGCTGATTTTTCTGACCTCATTTGCCCTGTCTCTGCTTTTAAAAATTATTATTTACATCATATGACTTTATGATTGACAGTATTCCTTTGTACGGAAAATGTAATGTGTGTCAATTTTTCTGTGTACACTAAACTGTAACTTTGAATTCTATTGTTGATCTGTAAAAATTAATTTTAAATTGTTCTTCTTGCAGATGTTTTGGTTATGATGGACTTGATGAAGGCCCACCTTCCAACCCTCCACCTTTTTCGCCTGAGAGGGTTCCAGATCTGCAACTGTCAGAGGTAAGCACCAGAGAAAATACAAAGCAGTTTTTGAGACCCATTGACTTCTTCAAACTGTAATTTTGTGAAAGAATGGTTATAAGAAAAGGGTGTGTTCTTTTTGACAATATATTAGAGACAAGCCAACAAAATGGGGGATGAAGTTATGGGTTCTTGTTGAAGCTGTTAGTGGATATACTTTGATGTTTATTTAGGTAGGATCACTGCTAATGGACCATTTGGTTTAGCTTATACTGTAGTTAGTTATGAAATCTTTGGTGAGTCAAGGATATAGGGTTTATTTTGATAGTTTGTATACATCCAATCAGTTACTGAAGGACTTGTGAAGTTAGGGGATTGGAGCTTGTGGCACATTTCTTAGAAACAGAAAGAGATTTCCAGCTGCACTTTCAAATATAAAGGAATTTGAAAAAAATAGTATCAGAGGTGCAGTGAGGTGGGTTAGAGATAAAGAATTACTAGCACTGCAGTGGAGAGGTAACAGAACTATAACACTGGTTTCAAGCATTCACAATGCAAATGGCCATAGGTTCGCTAAGCATATATCTAAGGTTAATTGGAATATTCAAGAACTTAATGTTAGACAGCCAAATCTTGTAAGGGATTACAATATATACATGAAAGTAGTGGACAAGAGTCACCAGCCAATTAACAAGTACAATGTTTTGAGAAAGACCAATAAATATTGGAAAACTTTTTTTTTTTCACTTTTTGGATATTGCTATGGTAGATGCTTACATTTTATTTCAAGACTAGCAGAAAAAATACCCAGATGTGGAAGACTAGCTAGATATGGTCAGTTAGATTTTACAGAAGAACTAATCTGGAATTGGGGAACATAAGTTTGTATGATGATGCACTACTCGCTTCAAAGCCACCAGTTTTTTCTCGGCACACCATGGACCCCAAGTTTACAGAGACAAAAAGAAATTGTAAGCTTTGATGTCAGATTGTAAAGATTGAAAGAAAAACAAAAGTTAAATGTAAAGTTTGTGATATTTTAAAAAATGTTTTCATGAAGGTAGGAATTGTCTGTCAGAATACCACAAGCCTTAGTAGGAAATATATAAAGATGTGTTGAGGTTTTTATAAAAAAGAATATTTTTGAGCTACTGTATAATAAAACTATCAAGTTGTCAAATTTTTTTCAAAATTCGTAATTTTGTTTTTTAATTATCTAAAAATATGTGTAAATAAGGAGCAGGGAGTGGGGGAGGGAGCCTTATCATTCTGATGTATTGCCCCTCCCTTGGACAATTCCTAGATCCTCCAGTGCTCATCATAATGTTAGTGCTCATTCATATTTTATATTATAGCATAACATTTATTGATTTGGGATTGGCTGCCTGATATAGAAATTATCCGCCTCATAACTGATTTTACTTATGTGTTAGTGATCATACAGTGTTACACTAGAAATATGTCTACTGAAGTCATATTTCATTATTTTAGCTAAGATGTTGCAGCTACCTATAATAACTGTAATGTATTCAGTGGAAGATTTTTTTTTTGGGGGGGAAAAGCCTAGTTATGTAACATTTCAAAAATTTGCATAATTTTATTATTTAATGTTGGATTGTTTTGGAAATGTAACATATAATGCAGAAATGGTCAGACTACAATAAAATATGACTCTTGTTAATCGTTCTGATAATACTTTATTTTTTTCTTCTTTGTGAAATATCATGTTTATAATTTTTGTGTATTTTTCCTGTTGACTTTCCTTCAATTTTTTAAAACTCACATCAATATAAATTTTTAAAATATTAATTTTACATCTAAATATGGTAGTCTGTTCAATTACAAACAATTTGATGTATAACACTCTTGGGTAGACTTCAAATTATAATGTATCAAGGAACATTAGAAGTCAGATATGTTAGAGTATGAGAAAATGATACAAAATATCAGGTCTGAAGAGAGTTAATGTATAAATTGAGTACAGTTTCTGTATTCTGTTAATGTCATTACGTAACATTGATGACATATTAAAACTTGAAAAAGATTGCTTTTTGCACTTTTTCAGACTCTCATATCTTCTGTTGTAATTATAGTACAATGTTTGTTTTTAAACAGAAACTTAGAGTAACATACTAACTATCACCAAAAGCAGCTTTAAAACTGGAGTTTCCAACAATAACTTTGCAGCGAAGGTTTAGTGCGCTTCGACTGGAATTCCCAACAGCCGGTAAGAATTTGACCCCGTGACCGAACGGTAGCAGAAAAGAACGCGGGGAACTAAAAATGCATTGACAAACAGCTGTGTACTAAAGAAAATAAAACTCAGTCATCCAAGAAGACCTGGAAAGATCTTGAGCTAATGGCACATGACAGGAGGACTTGGCATGAGTTTGTTGAAGGCCTATACACCATGGGGAGCTGAAAGGTAACAATGATGATGATGATGTTCACAACCAGTTATCACATGACTTTATTTTTCACACACAAAAAGCAATCAAATCCATTTTCTTCCTCAGTTTGATAAAAACAGTTTCAAAACAATACCTGATTTTCACATGCATTTATTTATGATAGTTTCAAAACAATTTATTTATTTAGGCAATTTCAAAATAGTTCACCGGGTTATCACATCTATTTATTTAGGGTAGTTTCAAAACAATCAACAAGTATCATGAAAATGACTTCTGATACAATAAAAATGCCAGCAGTCCTGTAATAGCCTCTCACAGCACTATAATTGTAATAAGGCAAGACGTCTGAAATGATTAAACAAGCGTAATCAACAGAAACAAACATTTGCTACAGTGGCGCCCCTGTATTCACAAAGTAATTCATTACAGGAACATGCAGTCCCCACATCTGATACAAGGTCATTAACAAAAGACCCCATGTAGTTCCAAAGAAAGAATAGGACTACTGTTCCCTCAGGCTCGTCGTACAAGGTGGCTAATATGGGGGGTGGCTAATATGGGGGCTGGCAACCTCATTGTGTCAAACAAATTGCTTCAGAAACCACTGCTGCAAGAGCATGTGAATACTTGGTGTAGGTCTCTGTAGTGGTGGCTCCATGCTCCGTAAGGATCAAGAAGGGAAATGATGATACTGATGAATTAACAAAGGCAGTTAAAATGCCGAGTCTTCACGTAGTGCTCTGTTAAAAACAGATTGTAACCACCTGACTAGATAGACAAATCATTATGGCAGTTTTAAGGTAAACTTAATATGATATATGTTATATAGTGACTTAACGATGGATGCATGACCCATCTAAGTGATCCACTTCTATTACCTGAACTGTAATCACATTTCATTAGTTCGTTTACAAATTTATGCAGAATATAAATATGTACATTAACTTTGTACCCTATTAGTATAGAGTGCTGACAAAGGCCTTGTGGTCGTAACGTTGGCTATTTTCTTTGTCTTTTGTCCTCGTAAGACAAATTACCTTTTTTCGATTTTTTTTTTCACACCCATCCATTTTACCCTATTAGTACCATTACTTGTAATGTACATGTTACTGAATTCAAACACTTACCAATTACAGGCATCACAAAGGTGAAGGTCACCTTCCTCCTCTGGTTCATTACTTACTTCTTTATCACTATTCATTTCCTTGTTTGTGTGTTTGTTTTGCTCAGATGGCCTGCTTGGCAAATAGTTGTGTTTTTATTGTTTTTGCAAAACTACCTTCTATTTTGATTTATTCTTCACTAATAATAAAATACAAAGATTAGCATCTAGGCTTGCTAGATCTATGAGTGCAGTGATGCTTTTTTTTTCTGGGCAAGCGACTGTTCAAGACAAAGTCAAAACTAAAATAACATCAATGTTTGTTACCGTGAATAAGCAACTCTCCCCAAAACTCTCAACATTGTAATTGAACTACAAAAAATTGTATGAAATATAATTTTACCATAAGACATTGGCCTTGCACATGACATGCTGATATCCTTTACTTGGTTGTAACAGAGTCAGCAATGATGAGCACTGGAGGATCTAGGAATTGTCCAAGGGAGGGGCAATACATCAGAATGATAAGGCTCCCTCCCCCACCCCCTGCTCCTTATTTACACATATTTTTAGATAATTAAAAAACAAAATTACGAATTTTAAAAAAAATGTGACAACTTGATAGTTTTATTATACAGTAGCTCAAAAATATTCTTTTTTATAAAAACAAAATAAAAAAATTATTATTTATAACATAATTACATAAAAGTAAAGTACAACTACAAAGAGATAAAATTTGATAAAAAGTCATTCATATTTTATATTATAGCATAACATTTATTGATTTGGGATTGGCTGCCTGATATAGAAATTATCCGCCTCTTTGTCATAAAGTCCTCTGTTTTTGCAAATCGAGTAAAGTCCCCTTATGTCGCCTGCATGGCGCTATCTTTTATCTCAATGTTGCTTGGTTGTTCTCTTTATTGTCTTTCATTGTTCCACCACATAGAATTACTTGCAAACTACATTCATAACATTAAGGGTAATTACCATTGTCCAGTACCAGGCGTGTTTTAGTTTGTCCGTAATCCGACCTAACGATTAGTTACATTTAAGTCCCAAGTGGGGGGAAAAATACTGGAGCGGTTGACATGAAATAAAGGTTTTCAAAGTCCCAAGGGAGGGGTGATCTCCCCATTGCCATCCCCTTGGATCTGCCAATGATGACGAGTGGACTAGATTGGTTTCAGCTGCAGTTATTTAAAACAAACATCAGCAAACATATGACTAAATATTTTAGTATAAATTATAACATTCTACCATTATGTTAGTGTGAGCCACACGTTTTGTCTTTGTGTAAAAGTTACAACAAAATAGACCTTCCATTCTAAAACTGCAACCAATGATTTAAATTGAAAATACTCGTAATCTGAAAATGTGTGACAATCTTTACCCGGCTTGTATGTTATTGATTATTATCAACAATTTCTATTTACACAAAGTTTTTTGATCTCTTGATTTGCTGAAACAGTAGTTGGAGAGTCACACAATTTTACTTACCACTGTAAAGGTGATCTTTAAAATTGATGGTTAGATAAGTAACGATAGATTTTGTGAACATTCTGATTCTGTAG